>OZ024822.1:133511454-133711454 GCA_964016985.1 Anodontia alba
GTGGGCGGGGAGGGGGTGGGGGAGTGCGTGTGTGTGTGTGTGTGTGGGGGGGGGGGGGGTGGGGGGGGGAGCATAATTATTTCCTTTTAGAGTAGACCCTTTTTCTGACGTGAGGTAAACTTGTTCGACAGAACTGTTTCCCCCTGCAAGCGTATCTGTTTCCCTTGCAAAGCACCAATACGCCGGGAAACTAATCTGTCATGCATTACTTAGCACCCTAAAGATAGTATAGTGAAAAAATTTTATAATTTTTGAAAGGTTGTAATTATATAAATTATTGCAATACTCAACGATAAAAACATTATAGACGTTATCAGAGCTATGTAAAAAAAAAAAATCAACTATGACCGTCTGTTTTCTAGCCCGTATACATAATTACATGTCGCCATCCATAGCCTAGGCCGAACTTACTATATCCGAAATCATCTATGTAGCAGTGTTTCGTTCTTTTCTCCACTCATAACGTTTTCTTTCGGCCCAAATCTTTCCAAGCTTGAATATCACTGTATTATTAAACCAGCTTATAATCCGTTCGATTTGAGAATGCATATTTCCAATCGTAAACAAAGAAAAATATCTTTTGTTTCTTCTTCGTAGTACGACGAAAAAAAAAACGAAATGAAAAAATTCAAACATGTACGAATATTGACAACAACAAGCTCATTTCAGGTCGAATGGTCAAATTGGGGCTCCTACGGGAAAACTGCTCATTTCTCCTTTAAATGAGCAAAACCCACATTGCTACATTCATTCTACACAGTACTTCCCATTTTTTATTTCACTATGTTAGCAATAACACAGTTCTCTGCTGCAAAAGTGTGACTTTGAATAATAAAACAAAGTGTGTGTGTGTGTGGGGGGGTGGGGGGGGGGGGAGTGGGAGGGGGGGTGGGGAATAGTTATATATAACCCCACTAAGAACCCCATAATGGGGTTCTATGGGAGACAGACTTCATAAGTCAGCTGACTTTCTTCCGAATCCCATTGTGTAATATTGTAATGTAGTAAACACATGTCTTGTATATGTTCAAATATATTAATATTATACATGAAATAAATGTTTAAACTAAGAACCCCATAAAACTGGAAAAAAAACCCCCCGATGTTCTTCAAATGCATAAATATTTTACAAAAACAACCTCAAATAGATACGCCTGGCTTGGAGCCCGGCGTAAATAATGGTGATAAGTGAAGAACCTGAGCAGTCTGCACTCATATCTATTTTAGGGACCCGACGTCTAATTACTTTTCCATAGGCCTCCATGGTAGCTTACGGCTAAATTCTACTCCTAACAATATTCTTTAACTTTCAAAGTTGGTCTCAAATTATAGGTTAGTCTTTGACAAAATATATCACAAAAAGAAGGAAGGGGTCTATTGGCATGTTTTTGACACGTTTCTGCCCTAGAACACATGCTCCCTAATTTTTGTCGTAAATAAAGAAAAGGAAAAAAAGAAGCATACCGGGTCTGAGATTTCAACACTAGCACACTAAAAGTACCATTGTCAACATTCTTAAATTCAAACAGTCGCGTCTATTATTGTCCAATCAGAGTCAAGCTTTTGATGAACTATAGCCCTTTTTGCTGGTTCCAGCCCTCACCGCCCTAATTGGTATCCGGTTTCCTTTACCTGACAGTCAGCACTACTTGGGTCGCTCCATTTGGAAAGAAAAAGTGTCTTCGAGAGCATGCAAAATTCGCAGATTTTTCAGCGCATCTACACAATCTCTTTCCTGTCCATTGATACATGATTCTACAGTACCGGCCAATGATTCTGTACGCTAAAAGCCACGGCTCAATGTGCAATCTGATCTGGGCCTTCACTGTCTGCTTATGTTCGAAGACCCCTACTCGCTTGGCATTGCCAATTATATAAGGCACTTCCTGCAAAAGAAAGAATGCGTATAAGTCAACACTATTGATGCCGAGCAGTTTAGTTTGCCTAACAACACTTCAGCTAGGCAGGCTTAGTCGGAAGTTAGTCCTCAAAGCGACGACTGACAACTACCATTCTTGAATCGGCGGAAAAGGGAGACTGATCATAGAAAATATTTCATGATCAGTCTCCGCGAAAGAATGCTGTCGGACCCTACGGGGATCAAACCCGCGACCTCCTGATCACCAGTCGGACGCCACAGAGGGCGGTGAGTGCTTAGAGGGCGGTAAGGGGACATTTGGTAGCTGTTCCGCAATTATTTTCATAAGAGTAACAACTTTGTGACTTCCTGTTTGCTTTCCTGCACACCAAACCCTTTAATCTAAAGGAAGCAAATACTTTCATTTTAGAGTAGACCCCTTTTCATGCAGAAAGAAAATATGTTGAAAGAGTTGCCTCCCTGAGTGTTCTATAATTATTCGCGACACGCGAAAAGTGTCATGCAATTTGCGAACAACGTAGGTCCAGGTCAGCATGCACAGTCATGCAGTCTGATCTGAGCATTCCCTGTTTGTCGACATATACGTCAGTATCCATTGATTCTGTAAACAGACAACAAAGGCCCAAGATCAGCCTGCAGTTATGCGCAGGCTGATCAGAGCCTACGTTGTCCGCAAATTATATAAGCGCCTTTTTCGTGCGCTGCGCATCAAAGGACCTGACAGCGACTGTACATGTAGACTGGCTCCAGTCTCCGGTTACTAAAAGGACATCTTTATAATCCCCTTTGATATGAGCTCTGACTAAAGCTGAAAGTGGACATGTAAGGTAAAGGACTATATTTTTTTCTATTTTTTTATTTTATCATATATTTACTACAAAATACTTCGTTTATAAATATGCGATACAATCGTGACATCCGTGCGCGTATCACTTCAAAATGAGGCGTTAGCACGTAATGCCATATCGCACACCCCATATCACATCCCAAACTCCATATCGCACCCTTAAAGCCATATCATACATCTGACGTCACAATCTTTGGACCACTTGGCTATCTTCCATCCCGCGTGAGGTGAGGCGTTAGCACATGATGCCAAATCGCATACCCAACATCAAACCCCATAAACCATCGCACACCCTTTATCGCACTTTAGAAGCATATTATACCTCTTACCTACTGGCGGCCTCGGTGGCTCTGTTGGATGCGCGTCCACCTGGTGAGCAAGCAGGAGGTTCGACCACCACCGGATCGGCCTCATTCTTTCATGGAGATTGGTTACGCAAAATTTTCTATGGTCATTTTATCTCTTCCGCTGATTCAAGACGGGCATTTGTCAGTTTCTGTCAAAGGAATGTGCACAATACTGGTTAACCGCATAGAGGACAAAGCCTTCCCTGTAAAAGTGTGGTCAAGTAACCTGACCGCGCTCGACATGACCCCTTTGGGTTGACAGGGCCATAAAACATCAACACAAACAAACTTACCAACAGCTTTACTTTCTTCTGTGCAGACGTTTAAAATCAAACGATAACCCAACAAATTTGTATGTAATAAATAGATTATCATGTGGCATTTTTCATATCTTATCCCATATCAGCCCGTATCAGCCATCTTTGCATCCATTTTTAAGCTATCTACTGTCATCTTTGCATCCATTCTCTAAATTATATACTGCCATCTTTGCATCCATTTTTATGATATATATATATAAAATGCCATTTTTGCATACATTAGAAGCTATATACTGCCATCTTTGCTTACATCATTAAGATATATACTGCCATCGTTGCATCCATCTTTGAGCTATATACTGCCATCTTTGCATCCAATTTTAAGCTATCTACTGTCAACTTTGCATCGATTTTTAAGCTATATACTGTCATCTTTGCATCCATTTTTAATCTATACACTGCCATCTTTGCGTCCATCTTTAAGCTATATACTGCCGTCTTTGCATCAATCTTTTAGCTATACACTTCCATCTTTGTATCCATCTTTAAGCTATACACTGCCATCTTTGTATCCATCTTTAAGCCGGGGAAAGCGGGAACATAGCGAGGCTTAAGTGCCGAGATTTGACCTCTGATGAGTCCTGGCAGTGCCGTAGCTGTGCCCGGGGTATTAATTTTCAACCAAATTAGAGCCATGTTAACCTCAAATAACCTTGTCATTGAATTTAGCTGTATCGAGTTAACTACAGACTTTTTTTTTTTTTACTATGAAAAGGATACAGGCTGATTTTTGCAACAGAAAGCTGACTGTTCCAGAAAACAAAAACTGGTCCCGGGGTGGCGGGGCTTTTAGCATGGATTTTACCATGAATTTGTCCCCGCAGTGCAGGGCGTCTAGCAGAGCTTTAAAAACTGAAATGTTAAAAGTTCCGCTATTCCTCGGCCCCGTAGGCCTGATCACATACAAATGTCTGGTGCATAAAAGCGCTTAGCAAAATTATTGCAAACGACATTCTAACTTTTTCTAATTATAGCTGAAGCTGATGACATTAATATTTTTTGCATATTTTTCAGAGAAGATCAAGATTTGACATTAAATTTGAATCGTCTGCTAAGCGATATAAGATGATAAGAATATAAGAATATAAGATATATGATGATAAGAATAGAATGTCGTCTGCTACTATTTTGCGTAGCGCGTTAAGGAATAAAAGAAAGCTGGCGCAAAAATAACATATGGTGTTGAAACGATTTTAATAGTATACGAATAAAAAACTGTAGTAACATCAGAATAAAATGTGCCTTCGGGACATATGGGAGCAGCGAAGATCCAGATCAGTCAGTAAAGCTACACATTCTGATCAGTGCCTTAGCTACATCAATATTCTGCGATATCCTGTGATTCTTTCAGGGGCCTGGATGGTTGAAAATTGGTAGATTTTCCACCATTTTTTAAGAGAGACATTTTTTTGTAATTTTCTGTATGCCTTCCTGTACATCAGCCCCTTTTCTGAAAATAGTCTACTCTAAAAGGAAAGAATTTACTACCCGGGGGCGGGGTGGGGTGTGTGTGTGTAGGGGGGGGGGGAGCAAATTCTTTCCTTTTAGAGTAGTCCCCTTTTCAGAAGGGGACAACATAATTTTGAAAGAGTTACCCTCCTCCTAAAAGGTAATGAATTTCCTTTCGGCGAACAACGAAATCTATGTCCATATCTCGAATGGACATTTTTACGTCGTGCGGCCCATTTTCTGTGCACGCTTTAGGGTTCGTATGAATGCATGCATGTATATTTTAGACGTGGCTTTCAACAATTGGTCAGTACTATTACCATGCCACTCACGGTTTTATCATATTTACCCTAAAACTTCAGACACACAAGCTCAAATCAAACAGTGTAGACCCAGATCAAACTGCTCCTTCAGGAGTAGTTTGATCAGGGTCTACAATGTTTGCGATTCGGCCATGTGCAACACAGCAGAAATTCATCCAGTGATAGTCAGATTATATACGTATGGTAAAGAGTTTAGGTCACAAAATATTTAGGATAATTGTGGTATATAGGGTCGTTCAAGCACTAAAACAACACGTGGCTAAACATTCCAGCCAGGATCTGGCCTACCAGCCGTTTAACTCCTTAAATGGAATGGATACATCGCCAAGGGAAATAACCGACATGGCAATAGTTGCCTTTCATCTCATTGAGGGTACTCTTAAAAGAAAAGGTAGCATTTTCCCCATTAATCGTAGCTCCCCTTTTTAATGATTTCAATGCACAGTCTGATCAGGGCCTTCTCTGTCCGCAAACAGAACCACTGTGTATTACAGAATGTTTCAATGGAGAGCAAAGGCCCGGATGAGACTGTGCACGTGCAGGATGATGTGAATCCGCACATTTTGCGCATGCTCGAAGGCACTTTTTCGAAGACACGGTCTATATAATTTTTCGCTTGACACGGTTTATATAATAATCTCTTAGACTTACCAAATTAACTGATCTGAGATCTCACAAGTATTTTCGGTTCAACCTGGCCATAACGCTATAACAGGTCCCATATCAGTTACAGTCTGCTAGAAATGGTTCCATTTCGTTATTCGTGAGAGTGCGCGCATACATGAACACTAAAATCACCATGCCAAACAACACGTTCGCATTTCTACAGAATAATAAAATCCTGGAATCGTGTACAGAAGGCACGTTCCTGCAGTTCCTAGACAGACCAAGCCACTATAAATTCTTATCCTTTGTGTTTATCATCGCGGCTAACAGCATAATATTATTTTGAATTCACAACAACATACATTGTTACCCTAGTAATATATATACTGACGTTTTTCTCAGCAACACCTGCCCAGCGGGCACATGACGTTTATACAACGTCGTTTCAACGTCGATACAACGAGGCGTTGTATAGACGTCATGTGTCTGCTGGGCTAGTGGCATATGACGTCGTATTAACGTCGATTGGTGCCATGACGTTGTATCGACGTTAATGTGACGCTGTATGCATAGAAACGTCACGACGTTGCATCGGCACTGAGTGAACATTGCACAAAATTCATGTGCCCGCTGCCCAGGATGAAACTCAAATGAATAATTTCAACGAAAGTAAAAGAACAGTGAAATAATATGAAAACAAAAAAATCTTTATTACCGGGTACAACATGAAGTATGCATACGGCATGCATCTGATGTGACATTTTTACACGCAGTCTCGTGTACATAAATCCGGAGCTCGATCATGTAATGATAATTATTCAAGTTAGATCCTGATCAAATGACGCGATAGTGGTTGAATATATTTAAATCGGGTAGTTTACATTTGACAAATTTTACAGATTTTACCTTTTTTCGCCATAAGGCGTTATAAACTGGATTTTGACCTACACATGACGCGGCTTCGTTGGTCAGAAAAGAGCAATCGTACCGCCGTATGTCTGTACTAACCCCAGGGACAGACCTGAGCAAACAATGTAGACCCAGATCAGACGCCGTAAAATGTGTCATCTGATCAGTACTGTTTGCTACTCATCCAGCAGTTTTAGAGATATTAACAGGTAGTCAAATGAACTCCGTTTTCAACACGCAGCATATCCGCAACGCAAATAAAAGACCTTAAAATGAATAAAATGAATCATGTTTGACTAAAATAACATAACACGCGATTTTTGTTCATTCGTATGAAACTGATAATTTTTACTTTTATCTTCACGCTTCAGCGATGGGATATTGTGAACGCCTCCGTCCGTCCGTCCGTCCGTCCGTCACGCAATTCTCCTCGTAAACCACTGGGTGGAATTTAACCAAACTTGCTACATAACTTCCCCGCGTGGTCATAGGTAAGGGTGTGCGAGAGCAATATTGTTTTTCACTCTGCCCCATGTGACCTTCGGGTGGGGTCAAAAGGTCGCGAAAGCGTGGGGATTCTGCAATGGCGTGCAATCGAATGCACGATCTAGATATATATTTTTTTTTCGGAAACAAAAGGCTTCGACTTTTCATGCTTATTGTCTCTTAGAGTACTTTTCAAATCCAGAATATAGGATTTGCCATTTTATGCAAATTGGCTCCGATAGAGACAATTTGCCGCATGATGAAATGGTATATGCTGTTTTCTTGGAAAAACGAAGAAAAATAGTATAAATTTGTCGTCTGCTGAATTTGCCAAGAGAGTGGTAAAGGTTAAATGCGCAAACTTTATGTGAGCGAGCCCAGTGGGCACGCAACGTTGAAGCAACGTCGCATCAACGTCATGACATTGCATCGACGTTGATGTGACGTTGTATTAACGGCATTTGCACGCTGGGAGGAGATCCTAAAAAAATTTTGCACATGCGAAGAAGGCGATCAACGCTAGTAAACAACGTGAAATGTCGGGCGGTTATAATTCCCGTTGTCCGTGACCTTTTTTATACGCACCGACCAATGCAAAGGGCTCATCACATTCACAGAACTACAACTAGGAGTTTTAAGATTTGCAACAGTCTATTTTGTAATTGTAGCCATACGGACTTACAATATTATACTCTCCGATCCAAACTTATTTTTGTCTGCACATTGGGGTGTTGGTGGAGTAATGTATTTTTTAAGAATATAAATCATGTTATTTCCGTAAGAAAAGAAATTTGGAAAAAAAAAAAAAAAAAAAAAAAAACAGCAACAAAGAATTGCATTTTTTAACACTTCAGTACTAACGTATCTGAGCTCTCAAGCCCTGGTCGGCAATCCATCTAGAGTTGGCAGCTCCAAACAAAAACCTGCATATCTGGATTTGCGGGTTCAAGTTATGTAAAGTCTGCTTCGGCAGCTGGGGCGGAGGGAATCATGACTGATTCAACGGCCCAAACAGCGATGCAGCAGTATGTTGTAGAGCATGGAGAACATGACAAGTCACAACAGAAGTCATGGTCATCCACTGCATCCGAGCTTAGCTCCAGGGCCCAGTTGTTCAAAGCGTCGTTAGCTTAACGAGCTCGTTAAGGGTCATTTCGTTAACTGTTTTAGCAGATTCAATATACAATATTCTGATATTTTTGCTGAAAAAATGTGAGTAGCTTTTGCACTGCAAAAGCTACTCACATTTTTTCAGCAAAAAATTTCAGCATATTTGCGTATCACTCGATGTAAATTTTAACGAAACGTTAACTAACGACATCGTTAGCTTTGAACAACTGGGCCCTGATGTTTTGACACTGTCTTGCCTCTGGATTCAGCTAGGCCAAGATGAGAGAATGAGGTTGACTCTGCGCACCTCTCCCTCATTAAATCCAATTCACAGCGCATGCCATCTTAATCAGCAACACAGTCACACCAAGCACGCATATGCGCCATAAAAAAAAAAAAAAAAAAAAAAAAAAAAAAAAAAAACTGCGGAGATGGGCAAGCGTCGGAAACACTGGAAGCTGTAGTTGCGGACCTGCACACAGGCGGCTTGGTTCTATATGTCCGCTTTCCATAAGAACGAAGCAGTACAGTGCATTCGGCAGCGATCTGAGCGACTGAGCAGACCTTTTAGTATCGCACTGCTCATCCCTTTAGCATGGGGAAGGGGCTAGAAAAGGTGCCCTAAACAACTGCCTACTTAAAAACTCCTGGCTGGTTAACCGCGATCAGCGGGATCCCACTTAGCGGTCGAACAAGAAAAAAGGAGGTCATACCTCATGGAATCTGGATTTGCGGGTTCAAGTTATGTAAAGTCTGCTTCGGCCGCTGGGGCGGAGGAAATCATGACTTTGATTCAACGGCCCAAACAGCGATGCAGCAGTATGTTGTAGAGCATGGAGAGCATGACAAGTCACAACAGAAGTCATGGTCATCCATTGCATCCGAGCATGTCTAATGAACAGTGCTGGTTCTGACAGACCTCAGCGAAGAACAGCTATAGTTGGTAGAAAACTTGACAGATACAAAGTCGAAACTGCAGCTCTGAGTGAGACTCGCCTTGCAGAGGAAGGGCTTTTAAAAGAAGTTGGTGCTGGAGTGGACGCAAGAAAGAAGAGCGGCGTGAAGAAGCAGGAGTAGGATTCGCCATCATCACACCTTGTCAGCAAGCTATCAGGACTTCTAAAAGGCATAAATGACCACCTGATGACGCTGAGACTTCCCTTATATGGCAAGAGGCATGCAACAATTTTAAGTGCCTATGCACACACAATGACCAAACAAGATCAGTCTAAAGACAAGTTCTATGATAATCTGGATTCTGTGATTTCTGCAACACCCCGGACAGACAAACTCATCCTCCTCGAGGACTTCAATGCTAGAGTGGGAACAAACCACCAAACCTGGAAAGGAGTGATTGCAACTGAAGGAGTAGGAAAGTGCAACAGCAATGGCCTTCTCCTTTTAAGGAAGTGTGCAGCGCATAAACTACTGATCTCCAACACAGTCTTCCGTCTACCAACTCGCAACAAGACATCATGGATGCATCCTCGCTCCAAACACTGGCATCTCATTGACTGTGTCATAGGGCGAAGGAAGGACAGGCAGGGTGTCAGAGTGACAAAATATATGTGTGGTGCAGACTGTTGGACAGATCACAGGCTTGTTGTCAGCAAACTCAATCTGCGTATTCAGTCTGTACAGCGATCACAAGGCAAGAAAGTGCCAAAGAGATTGGATGTCTCCAAGCTGAAACAAGACAGCAAGAGGCAAGCATTCATCAAAGGTATCTGCCGCCGTTTAGATGCACTGGAACACAGTTCAGAGGATCTAGATGAGAACTGGACAGTCTTCAGAGTCACCGTTCACTCTTCAGCAATGAATTCCTTAGGACAAGTATCTCGCAAACACCAAGACTGGTTTGTTGAGAATGATGAAGAAATCCAGGGACTCACTGAAGAGAAACAGGAAAAAACACAAGGCATACCTCAGTGATACCAGCTCAGTATCTAGTAAGACTACCTTGTCAAATATATGTTAGACAGTCCAGGCTAGGCTCAGAGACATGCAAGACTCCTGGCTTAGCAAAGGGCTGATAAAATCCAGTCTTTTGCAGACAGAAAGGATATGAAGTTCTTTGATGCACTTAATACAGTATATGGTCTCAGAGCTCAGGGTCCACCAACTCCTTAGTGCAGATGGAACTAGTCTTCTGACTGACAAAGAAGCTGTCTTGAAAAGATGGGCTGAACACTTCGATGGTTTCCTTATTCGGCCATCATCTATCAATGATGAAGCTATCAACAAACTACCATAGGTGGAATGTAATCCGCTGTTTGATGAGTTCCCAACCGTCCCTGAAACAGTGAAAGCAATAAAACTCCTGTCATCTGGCAAGGCTCCAGGATCAGATGCAATACCTGCAGAGATCTTCAAAGCAAGAGGTCCTCCAGTTGCAGAGAAACTGACAGATTTGTTACACATTATGTGGAGTAAAGAGGCCACCCCTCAAGCAGTCAAGGATGCAACAATTATCCACCTATTCAAACGGAAAGGGAATCCTGAAGTCTGTGACAATCATCGGAACATCTCTTTATTGTCAATTGCTGGGCAGATCCTTGCAAGAGTCCCAATGAACCGATTGAATGAACTCCTTGAACAGTCAGGGCTTCTACCAGAAAGCCAATGTGGATTCAGGAAGGAGAGAGGAACAACTGACATGATCTTCACAGCAAGACAGCTTCAAGAGAAATGCCAGGAACAGAATGTGGACCTCTACATGACCTTTGTTGATCTTACCAAAACATTTGACACAGTCAGTCGGTCGTGAGAGACTTTGGAAAATTATGGCAAAGCTTGACTGTCCCGCAAAATTCATAGCAATGGTGCGGCAGTTCCACGATGGTATGCTTGCAAGGGTCCAAAATGATGGCGAGTTATCTGATCCATTCCCTGTGACAAATGGAGTTAAGCAAGGCTGTTTACTAGCTTCAACAGTGTTTCAGCATGATGTTTTCTGCCATATTCACAGATGTTTTCTAGGATGGTGACAATGGTATACCAATGAGGTATCGCTTTGATGGGGAGCTTTTCAACCTAAGAAGGTTGCAAGCTAAATCCAAGATGCAGACAGAGATGCTAGATGAGTTCCTCTTTGTTGATGCCATGGCTAAGGGTGCTCCAACAGAAGAGAAGATGCAAAAAGGTGTGGATCAAGTATCTGACTCATGTGACAGCTATGATCTCACAATCAGCATCAAAAAGAATTAAAAGCCTTACAAGGAGCCAGCCATCACAGTGAATGATCAACGATTGCAAGTGGTAGACAAGCTCACCTACCTTGGAAGCACATTGTCTAGAGTTGTGCACATTGATGATGAAGTCAGTGCCAGGATTGCCAAAGCTAGTGCAGCAGTTGGCCGACTACGTGAAAGTATTTGGGATCGAAGTGAAATCAGACTTGACACAAAGCTGAAAGTCTACATATATGTTGGACAGTTTACCAACGGCATGCCAAAAGACTTAACCACTTCCATATAAGCTATCTTAGAAAACTTCTAAAGGCCAAGTGGCAAGACAGGATTCCAGACACAGAAGTCCTGAAAAGGGCAGGGATGCAGTATGTACATACGCTTCTGATATTGACACAGTTAAGATGGACATGCCATGTTAACTGAATGCCTAATGAACGTTTGTCAAAGAAAATCCTTTATGGAGAACTACAAGTTGGAAAACGCTCCCATGGTGGTCAGAAGAAGCGATACAAGGACACCCTCAAAGCCTCCCTTAAAGACTTCAACATACCAACAGAGTCGTGGGAACAGATTGCACAGGATCGAGCAGAGTGGTGAGGCCTCATAAGAAGCTAGTGGTGCTGGTGAGTAAGAAGCTAAAAGAACCAGCGGAGCCGAGCAGAAACGTGCTCAATGGAAAGCCAGAGCTATAAGGCATTAACAACAGAGCTTTCTTCCTCAGACTTCTCTTGTTCTATCTGCAACAGGCAGTTTAGAGCCAGGCTTGGTCTCATCAGTCGGTACATATACATATACACTAACGAACGGTATAGTGGGATTCAATTTAAATGCAGACACAATTCTGTCTGCTATCTTACATTACTCTACAATTTCACATGAGTGGATATTTGAAAATATGGTGCTGGTGAGTAAGAAGCTAAAAGAACCAGCGAAGCCTAGCAGAAACATGCTCAACGGAAAGCCAGAGCTAAGGCATCAGCAACAGAGCTTTCTTTCTCAGACTTCTCTTGTTCTATCTGCAAAAGGCAGTTTAGAGCTAAGCTTCATCTCATCAGTCATCTTATTAGGATTGGTATATATACATATACACTAATGAACGGTATAGTGGGTTTCAGTTTAAATGCAGACACAATTCTGTCTGCTATCTGACATTACTCTACAATTTCACATGAGTGGATACTTGAAAATATTTTGTCAGAAAAATGAGGTGTTTCATGTCCAGTGCATTTCCATCAAGTATGTCATTTTATATCGAATGACCCGATACTGACGACGTGACCCCGAATTGGGGTCTGACAGTGAATCATGAGACATACATAACCCAGTCATGGAAGAAAGCTAATAAGCATTTTGCACACATACAAGTTGTCTATCTAGACCGAATGGTATAAAAAAATATCCGACGGCAAGCAATCCTGTAGGTTCATACGAAAACAGTCATTGACGTGTAACTGACCCGGAAATGATGACGCGCAGTAACCGAGGGATATGTTTCTCTGGTCAATGTCCTTTAATAATTAAAATAATGACCATGCCGGTGCGGATCCCGTGTTCCTTTTTAAGGAAATGTTCTCTTGTTCACTTAAATGAGACAAAGAGAAAATTACGAGTAAGGGTCCTTGTTCCTAGAAACCAAATGGCTAGGCCCCATGTTCCCATGCAGTCCTGGAAAGATCACAAATACATGGGTCACGCCATGCAAAAATGTTTCATCGGGCATATGCGGGCAGTGAAGCTCCTGATCAACCTGCGCATCCGCTCAGAATGGTCAGGACCTTCACTGTCCACTTATGGAATCATTGGGTACTGAAGAACATAACGAACTACTGTATTGCAAATCATTATAAGCATAAGGGTCAACGTGTTTATTTTATTTTTTTTTTTGGTTGTTGCTGTTGTTGTTGTTCTGTGTGTGTGTGTGTGTGTGTGTGTGTGTGTGTGTGTGTGTGTGTGTGTGTGTGCTCAGTGTGTGTGTGTGTGTGTGTGTGTGATTTGGAAGGCCCATAAATGTAAAAACATAGTTTAGGTAAAAAACAAACAAAAAAAGCAACAACAGTATAAGAACAAAAAAAAAAAAAAAAAAACACACACGGACATCTATGATTAAAAATAAGTTCCCGATCAGACTGTTGGACTGTCCGCTGGTTGACTCTGGCTGAGTGTTGGTGTTTGCAAAACGTTTGGGCAATACCAAAAATTATGCTCCGAAGAAAAAAGCGCACCCCCCCCCCGCCCCCCTGCCCTCCCCCGCACCACCACCAAATACACACCACAAAAAGATAAAGAAAAGAAAGTAACAAAAACCTTTTCCTGTGGCACGGTACCTTTTTAAGATTTCATTGATGAATAGCTTAATTCGATTTACACAGATTTGCTGAAAGCTATTTTTACGTTTGTCAGCTTGACAATTTTTTGTTATTATACGGAATAAATAGCTGTGTACTTGTTCGAATGAAAGTTATTAAACTTGGCAGTAAACCAATCACGACAGAACACGCGAAAATCCGCGTTCCAGCGATATTAAATACAACGACTGCGCTTGCGCAGTAGGAAATGCCCCTTGCCACGTTGAAACGTCAGCAGTGATCCACACAAACTGAAACTCGAGAAAGATGAAGCTTGTAACAGCGTTGGTATTTGTTTGTTTCGCTGGATTTTCAGCATCAGAATATACAGAAGAGCAGAATGTACTAGTTTTGGGTGATGCCAACATCGACGATGCGATCAAAGAGTTTGAATATCTCCTGGTAGAGTTCTGTAAGTTTCCATGTAATTTGGTGGGTGGGGTATCATCACCGGTATGGCTGATTGAACAAAAATATATCGTTTATTTGCATTAATAGATAGCGTTTTGAGACGATAATGTAATTGTTACAACGCGGAAATATTTAAAATTAAGCAAAAACTTGTAGACAAAACGCAGCATAAACTATTTCAGAGAAAAAACTGATAATTGCTTGCTCAGTATGTTCCCATATGTTCATTAACTTGATGTTCAGAACAGACCAACATACTGTATCTAATTCTTTAACAACATTAAATCGAGCATACATTCTATATTCAGTTCTTGCATCATGCAGCCAATCAAGACGTTACCTGCTCTCATAGTCTGTAGACTTACATAGTATGTGTAGATTCTCCTAGCAGCTAGCTTGAATTTTGGGAGTGGAAAACTCTTACAATCTTCATCCTTTCTTTTTTTTTTCTTCTTTCATACTGTCATATGCTTTCACATCATTCTAGGCAGGTCTTCCTGGATAGAAACCAGTACTAAGTCTAAGCTATGTCCATATCGCTTTTTTTTTGACCAAGAAGTATCTGTATTTTTCTTCTGAAAAAAAAATGTGTTGTACAACATATGTTTTGGTTAAGAAATAACATGTTTTCATGGAAAGATAAGAAAACTTCATCTATGAACATGGCTAAAGTGTTGCTCAAGGACACAACACATGGTGCTGGTCGGATTGACCCCACTACCTCTTGATCTCGAGTCTATTTCCGTAACCATAGTGCTCCAGTTATTAATCTAGTGGTGCTGCAACACAACTTCATGTGGATTACTTGCAGGTTGAGAACGAGTCATCAGAAATAAAGACAGATGAATAATGAGATTATAAAGTGTAAAAAAGAGATGAAAAATGCATAATAGTGTAAAATGTAAAAAAAAAAAAAAAAAAAAAACAAGATGAGGTTTAAAACAAGTCTGTTGTTTTGATGTCATCTGGTGGTAAAAAGATTAGGTTTAAAACAGGTCTGTTGTGGTGATAGCATCTATTGGTCAAGAAACTAGACTGTCACTCTGGACTGGGTGATATTTTCTTTTTTTGTGTGTGAATTTCATTTAAACATTTTGCAGTTTTTAAATTAAAAGAAAAGAGAAATATGGTTTATTCTTCATCACAGTTTTCGGAAAACCTGTTAATATATAGTCTTGTTCCTACTGTGCTGTTTACCAACATAGAAAAGATGCAAAGATAGTTGAAATTTAGGCAAACTGCAATGGTTTTACCACATGGCTGAATCTTTCGAGCATGACCCATATTTCATGGTCCAATGATTTTGTACTTTAGCTTAATTTACTAGGTTAAGGTATATGTGTTAGCGTTCTCCGGGTTGCAGAATCCTGTGTCCTGGGACACATAGATCGGGTCCGGACTCCAAAAAAATCCCAAAGCGGAGGCTGTCGGATGCATTTTTACCCAGACTACTACATTATGATTGGATTATTTGACTGAAGTCTGCCATGTCTTATTCTTACCATTAGTAGCATCTTAAAAGAATAATCCACCACAGTTTTCACACCTGTGACAGTATCGTAATGTACTTGCTAAGCAAGCAGTAGTTTAATAGGTGGTGGCAGTTAACACTTCAGCGATCGTTAACTGGTCAAGCAATTAAAGCATGCTGCTCACACTGTTTTGCACCCCTTCCCTCATTGTGTTTTGCCTCTACCGACAGAATGATTCATTGAGATGCACATGCAAGTGTCATGATCTTATCTCCTGAGGCTGGCTTTTTTTTTTCCTAATTGATCTTTTCTTTTTTATTTTCCATTTCAAAATTTTGGGATGCTGAATTTTTGTCACTGACTTCACAGACAAATTCACGGTTTCTGCTGAAAGATGACAAGCACCCAAGCAAAATAGAACCTAATCCTTTTGCGAGGTATTAGTCTGTGCACCAAAACGGTTATTCCTGCTAGCCACTAAAAAAAGTTTCTAAGTACCACCGAATCTTATTACATAAGTCTTGTGTAGAGCCTAGTATTATGGAACTGCACTGATGCACCCGAGACAACAATACACAATTCTTATGTAAGTTAAATTTTTTTATAGCTCTCGCATGAAAAAAATAAGCATTTGCTGATAATGGTAATGGCATATGACTGAGTGGCGTGGAAACTGTTTTGAGAGAAAAATGAACTATTACCAGGTTTGATTATAAAAGAGTGTTTTCTTGTTGCAGAGGCATATAAAATGGACACATACTAAAAACTGAACTAAATTACCAAGACTTTTTCTGCGAATCAAAGTAGTAGATCGAAAAAAACAAGTCCCCAGGACATATTTTGTAATATGTATTGAAGTCACAGCATGGTGCAAACTTAAACATTGAAAAGACGCTTTAGGGGAAGCTCAACAGAGGTGTCCATGATCAGAATGTGCAGACATGATTCATATACAAGTTTGCTATAGCATATAACAAGCTAAAGTCAGTTTTGATTAAAATATGTTTCACTTAAAATCCATAACACTCAAGATAACTTGATTCAGACAGCAGAGATCTTCTTTGGGGTACTGAATTCACTGAAAAGCAATGTAGAGAAGAGTCATGAAGAACAAATGGGACTCCTTACTTAGGGGAGTGGAACTCCTACTTTTTATACGCCCATTTAAAAAATGGGACGTATTATGTTATGGGGTATGGCGTCTGTCCGTAAACTTTGTTTCCGGCTAACTCCTCCTACAGTTTACATCCCATAAAGCTGAAACTTGATATATAGTTAGACCATGATGTGGCTCAGCGCATATTGGTTCAGGGTTACAGTCCACCAAATGTTTGCAGTCAGTGCTCCAGCTAGCCCTATATGGAGGGGTGGGCCGCCCCTCTTGCCCTCTGTTAACGCCCCTCTGCCCTTCCTCAGCTGCCCTCTGTCTTCTCAACTTCAGACATAAAACCATACATTTTGGTGAAAATGTCATGAAAATCGGGCCAAGTTATCAATGTTTAAAGGTCAGTTTTATATGTACTCTATTTTTGAGGTATTTATTGTGGAATGGGATTATATTTTGTAACATGTCTTGATACTAAGCAAATCAAATGACAAATGGTGCTCTCATTCTTGTATGACCATGCAAAAAGTGCCCTACCCTGCACCTTTCTGCCCTAAAATCCTAGCTGGAGCACCGAGAGTTATGCCCCTTAGAAAATTTCTGTAAACTTTTCATTTCCGGTTAACTCCTCCTACAGTTTACATCCAGTCAAGTTGAAACATCATGTACAGTTAGACCATGATGTGGAGCAACACATATTGTTTCAAGGGTACAGTCCACCAAATATTAGCAGAGTTATGCCCCTTTGAAAATTTCAGTAAACTTTTTGTTTCCGGCTAAATCCTCAAACAGTTTACATCCTATCAAGCTGAAACTTGATTCGTAGTTAGACCATGATGTGGAGCGGCATATTATTTCAAGGTGACAGTCCAACAAATATTAGCAGAGTTAAACCCCTTTGAAAATTTGTATTAATTTTTTGTTTCCAGCTAAATCCTCCTATAGTTTACATCTGATCAAGCTGAAACTTCATAAATAGTTACATGATAATGTGGAGCAGCACATATTATTTCGAGGTTACAGTGCACCAAATATTTGCAGATTTATGCCCCTTTGAAAGTTTTTGTAAACTTTTCGCAGCATGTTGTTTCGAGGTAATAGTGTGCAAATTTTATTTTATAATAGATATTTTTTGCAAATAACTAAAGTTTTGGTCATATGGGCATGATTTTGATTTTTTTCTTTTATTAGATTCGCAAGGAAAGATTTTCATTATTAAATCTTTATAAATAAATAACTCTCTTTGGATTTTTTTTTTTTTTGTAATACTCTTCTGATTTCCGTCTGACTGGAGACCAGGAGGTCGCGGGTTCAACCCCCACCGAGGTTGGCAACATGCTTTCGTGGAGATTGATCATGAAATATTTTCAATGGTCATTCTCTCCCTTCCGCTGATTCAAGAAGGACAGTTGTCAGTTTCTGGCAAAAGAATGTGCACAATACTGGTTAACCGCTTAGAGGACTAAGTCTGCCCAGTAAGCGTGTGGTTAGGTAAACTGACCACGCTCGACATGACCCTATTGGGTTGACTAGGTGGTAAAACCTCAACACACTCAAACAAACAAACTCTTCTGATTTGGCTCCATTGAAGAACAAAAATAAAATCAGTATTAAAGAAGTTAAAGGTTTACAAAAAAATTTCTTGCAGCATTTTTTTTTTTTTGGGGGGTTGTTTATTTTTGTTTTGTTATTGTTTGGTCCGATATTGAAGTATAGGAAAAACAAATCAGCCAAAGGCTCATATGAGCTTATAATATAGCCATGCTCCTGTGGTGTGTTCTCCGTCAGAAAGCACTTCTCCCTATTTTCCCAGGAGGGAGAAGTCACCTCTTCCTTAATTCCTGGGCCAGCTTGGACCCTTAGGTTACAGTTCACCAAATATTAGCAGAGATATGCCCCAGTGATTTTTTTTTTTTTTTTTTTTGTAATTCCACTTACAGTTTATATCCGGAGCACTGAATTATACAGGAGCCAATTTATGTGCTACATCTTATTACTTGCCACGGGCGTATAATGCCCCGCTTGGTGGAGCTCTTGTTAAACATTTTGAGCCTTTCTTTATCCCTATTTTTTCGACGGAGGACACTTGAAAGCCTGGAGTGGGTATCAGGGTAAATATTTTTCTTATTTCTCCACCAAAATATTTTGGTACGTACTCATTAGAAGTGCCTCTACATGTTAATATTTTTTGGATAAAAAAAAGCATCTTATCATAAGCTATGAGTGATTACCAACTTAGGCTGAGATGCAAGTAGTCTTTTATCATGAGCCTCTCGGGATGAATTTGGGAAAAGAAAAAAAAAAACACAAAAAAAAACCAAAACATTATAGCAGTCCTATCAGAATCTAGTTTTCACTAACATATGGCCCTTTAACATTTATTAGGCAAAAAAAATCTTGCATTTGGAAATGTTTAAAAATTGATAAGGGTTGGTAGGTGGTGAATTTTTTTATATATATAGGAAGTGCATAGAAATGGGCACGAGATTGATAAGCTCTCTAGATGCCTCAAAAAAGTTTTGAGTAGTTCCAAAAAAATCCGGGTCAGTTTCTGGAAACCACAAACTTTTGGTCATACTGGTATCCAACAGCTAAGACCTTTAATCAAACTGCATAGATCACAGGATGGTCTTGTTATGTCTCTCCCCCTCCCCTCCCCCCCCCTTTAGGGTTTGGAGACATTGTTTTTCCCCCAGGCGTCTGTCTGTCCATAACACTCGTGTCCAATCTATAACTTGAAATCCGTTATCTTCACGAACATTAGTATAAATATCAATCAACATTAGACAACATGCAGAGCGCAACAACCATAACTCTTGCATTTATACTTTTTGAGTTATTTCCCAAGTGGAACTTTGTCACAAAATCGTGTCTGCTCTATAACTTGAAAACCGTTCAAGCTGTCTTCACGAAACTTCATATAAATATCAATCAACATTAGACAACATGCAGAGTACAAGAACCATAACTCTTGCATATACTTCTTGTGATATTTCCCTTGGAACTTTGTTCGTCACAAAATTGTGTCTGATCTATAACTTCAAAACGGTTCAAGCTATCTTCAAGCTATCTTCACGAAACTTCATAATATCAGTCAACATTAGACAACATGCAGAGCGCACCAACCATAACTCTTGCATTTATACTTTTTGAGTTATTTCCGCAGCACTTTATCACAAAATTGTGTCTGCCCTATAACTTGAAAACAGTTCAAGCTATCTTCACGAAACTTTATATTAATATCAAGCAATATGAAAGGACATCACGAGAGCAAGAACCATAACTCATGAAACTTTATATGAATATCAATCAACATTAGACAACATGTATAGCGCAAGAACATAACTCTTGCATTTATACTTTTTGAGTTATTTCCCTTGGATGCTGTCACAAAATCGTGTTCGCTCTATAACTTGAAACCCGATCAAGCTATCTTCACGAAACTTCTTATAACTATCAGTCAACATTAGACGACATGCAAAGCGCAAGAACCATAACTCCTGCATTTATACTTTTTGAGTTATTTCCCTTGGACTCTGTCACAAAATCGTGTCTGCTCTATAACTTGAAAACTGTTCGAGCTATCTTCACAAACCTTCATATGAATATCAGTCAACATCAGATGCCATGCAGAGTGCAAGAACCATAACTCTTGCATTAATACTTTTTGAGTTATTACCCTTGGAACTTATTTCCCAAGTGGAACTTTGTCACAAAATCGTGTCCACTCTGTAACTTGAAAACTGTTCAAGATATCTTCAAGAAACTTCATGTAAATATTAAGCAACATTAATTGACATGCAGAATGCAAGAACAATAACTCTTGCATTTATACTTTTTGAGTTATTTCCCTTGGAACTTTTTCCGTCATAAAAAATGTGTCCACTCTATAGCTTGAAAACTGTTCAAGATATCTTCATGAAACTTTATATGAATATTGACCATCAATGTTTTTGTTGAAAAACAAATTGTAGTTATGAACTGGTCTCGGATGTCGTAAGGTCAATTTCTGTAAGGATTGGCTTGTAATGTATTTATTGTATTTATTCTGTTTTCTTGTCTAATGCTATATTCTTTTAACTTTTTCAGATGCACCATGGTGTGGTCATTGCAAGGCGCTAGAGCCGGAATATAAGAAGGCTGCCCAAGCCCTTTCTGATGAGAACTCAAAAGTCCGATTGGCTAAAATTGATGCCACAGTTGAGACACAATGTGCTGAGAAATACAAAGTAAGGGGTTACCCAACAATCAAATTCTTCAAAAATGGTACACCTGTTGACTACAGTGGTAAGTTCAATACTTTTAAGTTGAAGTTTTAACCATTTTAAATGGAATAAACTCCCCTCACAATATATATTGGAAGTGTCCACTTTCAATTTAAGGCATGTCAGGCCGTCAGCATGTGATTTAAGTATTCCTAGAGCAAACTGTGGAGACCCAGATCAGATGCTGCATTTGAGGATTTCCTGACAAAAATGGGTTAACCCATTTATGCCTAGTGTCCCATAAAAGAGATATTGGCAAACAGTGAAGCCCCAGATCAGCAGAATGCATTAAATACAAGAATTTTTATAAAACATAGTAATCTTAGCTCTAGGTAAGAAGGGGTATCTGTAAAAAATTTTATACGCCAGTTTTGGGAAAAACAAACGGACATTATATTATGGCGTTGTCCGGCTGCCCCTCCGTCCACCGTTAACAATTTTTCTTTGCACCATAACCAGGTATCCAATAGGAATATTTTGATGAAAATTCATAGCAATATGTATGAGGTCAAGACAGCATGTCAAGTACAAAAATGGTTGCTCTCCCTTTCTTAGTTTCTGAGTTACTGCCCTTTGATTAATTTTTTACAGACTATCTTTTCGCACGCCATAAAGAGGTAGCCGTAAGGAATATTTTGATGAAACTTCATAGCAATGTTTTTGAGTTCAAGACGGCATGTCACATAAAAAATGTTGCTTTCCCGTTTCTTATTGTTACTGCCCTTTGATTAGTTTTTTACAGACTATCCTTGTCCGCATCATACAAGAGAAGTTCCTGTAATGTGTGCCATGCTTTGGACAGAGGACCTATTAAGGAGAAGTATTTGATGATAATTCTGGGATAATTGTCACAAATTCTCCATAAAAACATATGTTGTGGGTACTCGTTAGAAGCACCTCGCCAAGTACTTCTAATGAGTACCCACAACATATGTTTTTATGAAGAAATAAGAAAAATTATCCCATAATAATCTTCCAATACTCCTCCTTTACAAGTCCTCTGGATTTTAAAAATAATTACCCATGTTGAAATGCATATGTATATGTTCATGTGATTGAATCCCTGCCATTAGTGTCAGATAACACTGTTAATAGCAACAAACTGATTATAATTGATAGCCGGCCTCGGTGGCTCAGTTGGATGCGCTGTCGGACTGGAGACCAGGAGGTCGCGGGTTCAACCCCCGCCGAGGTTGGCAACATTCTTTCGTGGAGATTGATCATGAAATATTTTCTACGGTCATTCTCTCCCTTCCGCTGATTCAAGAAGGGCAGTTGTCAGTTTCTGGCGAAAGAATGTGCACACTACTGGTTAACCGCTTAGAGGACTAAGCCTGCACGGTAAACGTGTGGTTAGGTAAACTGACCACGCACGACATGACCCCATTGGGTTGACTGAGCCGTAAAACCCCAACACAACAAAATTATAATTGATAATCATTCATTTACTTTGAACCGATAATCGATTATGAAAATCCAACTGATTCCCATCACTACCCACAACATATTTTTTTACTGAGAAATGAGAAAATTATTATTATGCAGATACCCCCTCTCATCTGGAGCTATGTACTTACATTTTCAGCTGGCCGACAGAGTGCTGATATTGTCAACTGGTTAAAGAAAAAGACTGGCCCTTCGGCTACAAAGTTGGAAGATGTCGCTTCAGCAAATCAAATGATAGAAAAAGATGAGGTTGTAGTCATTGGTTACTTCAAGGTGGGTAAAACCAAGTTTATTGGAGAGTATTTTGTTGGTAGGATGGGGCATATTCCTGCTGAAACTTCCTCCCTCTCTGCGAGACAGCTTAACCCTTTTCCTGCTGAATAAATTAAGATGCCACACCCACTTCTAATTTTCAGCCAATCAGGTTACTTGATCTGCATTATTGCTATAAGTTCATATACTTAATGGCAAACAGTGCAGATCCAGATCAGTTGGCTTCTTCAGAAGCCAACTGATCTGGATCTACACTGTTTGCAAAGGCAGGGTATATCCGGGTTCAGCAGGACAAGGGTTAATGTAACATACCACTACCACCCACCACTAAGCTGGTCTTGGGGCTCAATCGGATGCGCATTCAACTGGTGATCAGTAGGTCGTGGGTTCCATTCCGTGCTGGGTCCAGCAAACATTGATCATGAACTGTTTTCTACAGTTATTCTCCCCCTTCTGCTATTCAAGAAGGGCAGTTGTCAGTTTCTGGCAAAAGAATGTGCATGTACACAAGTATTAATTTAACGCTTAGAGGACTAAGCTTGCCCAGGAAAAGTGTGGTTAGGTAAACTGACAGGCTCAACATGACCTTAATATTGTTGACTGGGCCGTTAAACTCCAACCCAATCTAAAACTTCCACTATTGTGTGTCAGGCAATAAAAAGTTTCAAGTTAAACGATATAGGGATATTGCACTGATATTTGTGCATATTGGCCCGAGTTGGGCTATTAACTCTTGTCCTGCTGAACCCGGATATACCCTACCTTTGCAAACAGTGTAGATGCAGATCAGTTGGCTTCTGAAGAATCCAACTGATCTGGACCTGCACTGTTTGCTGTTAAGTATGTGAATTTTAAACAACAATCTAGTTCAATTAATCTGATTTGCTGAAAATTAGAAGTGTGCGTGGCATCTTAATTTATTCAACAGGACAAGGGTTAAAGGATGCAGGCTTGCGAGCATCCTTTTATAACCCAAAGAGGGGCAATATTCACCAATATCAGTGCAATAACCATTTTATATATAAATATTATGTCATTTTTACTTGGATTTGAAGTGACAGCAGATGATGTTTTGTGAAAAAAATTTGAGAAAATTAAGTTTTGGGTCATGTGGGTTGTCTCACAAAATACACAGTTAAAATGTCTTCTGCAGCTGTTGTGGCTGGCTTTTTAAGGGGACTTCATACGCTTTGTGGATTTTCCTCCATTTTTATACCCCGCCACACAATAGTGGCGGGGTATTATGGTTTCACGTTGGACGTCAGTGTGCCCGTTGTACGTCCATCAGTCTGTCCGTTTTTCGTTTCCGGGTGATAACTTGAGTAAACATCAATGGAATTTCACCAAACTTGGTATGCGCATTGATATTGTGGAGATCTGGTTTGGGATTGCTAATGGACAAATTTTGTACAACTTGCTATATGCATCAAATTTTTACGGAGTTATCTGCCCCAGACACGCACATATTTTCGTTTCCGGGCGATTACTTGAGTAAATAACAAGGGATTTTAACCAAACTTGCTATATGCATTGACATTAAGGAGATCTGGTTTGGGATTGCTAATGGGCAAATTTCGTCAAATTTTTATGGAGTTATCTGCGCGAGACACGCCCATATTTCCGTTTCTGGATGATAACTTGAGTAAATTACAAGGAATTTTAACCAAACTTGCTATACTTGAGGTGCTTTTAGAGACTTTGTTCTAAATGGAAGGAATTTGCTCCTTTTGGAGGGAATTCTTTTTTTTTATGGTACCTCTTTTTCAGAAGTGACTAAAAAACAGTATTGAAATATTTGCCTTCCTTTAAGGTGTATCCATTCCCTTTAACTATGGGTAATTTTCATGCTTTTTTTGTCGTCTGTGGTTTTTTGGTTTTTTTTAATTAACTTAATTAAATCTTTCAGGAATACCATCAAAGTGTCAAACAGTTTGAATCCAGATCAGACCTGACGTTTTGTTGGGTCTGATCTGGGTCCAGACTGTTTGCAAAGGTTATCAGCAGACGACAAAAGTCGCCACTAATGGGGAAAGAGTTAAACAGGGATATAGCTCAGAATATTATGGCAAATATCATCAGTCAAAACTTGTGAGAAATATAACTTCAGTAAAAACATTCAGCAAAAACCTTAGCTGAAATACATTTTGCTATGAGATTTTTTCCTTCCTTTCAACGCATTTCAGTGAGACTTTTTCAAGGAAAATGAGCAAATCCTTCAAAACCATGCCCAAAAATAACTTTCCAATTATTTTGTAGGACCAGGAAAGTGATGCTGCGAAGGAATTTTTGAAAGTAGCCGATGGTATTGATGACATACAATTTGGAATCACTTCCAGCACAGACCTCTTCAAGGAGCATGAAGTTGAGGCAGATCCAGCTGTCATGATTTTCAAAAAGGTATTACTTGTCACAAATGAGTGTTTTCAGATACAGTAAATGTCCTAAAATTTCACACACACTATTCCACACTTTTCTGGCTTAAATTTTCATTTTTGCCTTTTATGCTCTTGTTTCATAAAATACTTAGTGGAATGGTAAACTGTTCAGACTTCAGGAGCAGTCTGATCTGGCTTTGCACTGTTTGAATGTGCCATTTTGTCAGAATTTTTTGTGTTTGAACTATTATATAAATAATAGCCCATTTATTGTAATAGAAATTATTATGTGACCTCATTAGCAGTCATCTCGACAGTATGTTCCCTGCCTTCATGCGGCAGCTGTGTCTAACTGCAGATTCATAGGTCGCAAGTTTGATCCAGGTTCAGCTTGCATAACTGTCATGCAGATTGATCATGAAATAATTTCTATTTGTCTTGCTGTTTTGGAAAGGGCATTTGTACTCTACTCTAGTTTTTCCAGCAGCTGTCTAAAAGAAGTACTGTGTTTACCCTAAATACTGGGACATCCTATCTCCTTACCATACTTATCCTAAATTTTGAACAACGGTAAACCTCCTAAAATTTCGAACACTCTATTCCATACTTTTTGGACTAAAAGTTTGCTTATTATGTAGTTATTTTATAAAATACTTAGAGGAATAGCAAACAGTGTAGACCCTGATCAGACTGCTTCTTCAGGAGCAGTCTGATCTGGGTATACACTGTTTGCATGTGCCCTTTTATTTGAAACTATGGTATACAGAATTTTAGGACATTTACAATAATATAAATAGCTTGATGAGTGATAAAAATTGCTGGATGACTAGGAAACGGTGTAAATCCAAAGAATGTGGATTTGATTGGGATCTGCATTGTTTGCTCCAGTGTGTCTGTCCCAAAACTTAGGGTGATTAAGCTTTTTAGTTGACTGTTCGGAGAAAGAAAAACCAACATGAAGGGATGTGTAAATGCTTTAATCCTTAAAGCGCAAATCACAACAATTGTCGTCTGCTTTGTCTTCTGCCGGTTACTTTAAAAGTCATTGTTGCAAACAGTGTGGACCCAGATCAGACTGCTCCTAAAGGAGCAGTCTGATCTGGGTCCAACTGTTTGCCTATATGCAAAATGTAAGTTTGAAAAGTTTGCAAGAAGATGCAGCAGACGACATAAGCAGATGACATTTTCAGATGCAGATTTGTTTTGCGCTTTAAGGGTTAATAGCATGCTGGGTTAATTTCAGCAGATGGCATTTTAAAATTTTTTTTTCTTTTTTTTTTTTTTGTTTTTTTTTCTTCATTACTTTATTTTTTCATGAATACAGGATTTGACATTTCATGCAAATTGTCTCCATAGGATATTTGTCTTGTCTTTTTTTTTCCCCAGAAAATAGGATTTGACATTTCATGCAGATTGTCTCATATGGGGATAATAATCTGCACGAAATATCTAATCTTATTTTCTGTGGGGTGGGGGAAAAGAAAACAAGAAACATATTTCAAACTGTCACCTGAAATTCTTACCCAACATGCCTGCTTAAACTTGATATATATTTGAATTTTAGTTTGATGAGGGCAAGAACAGATTTTTAGGTGAATTGAATGTTGAAAACTTGAAGGCTTTCATTGCTGGGAACAGCCTACCACTTGTTATTGAATTCACACAAGAGGTAAGAGAAACTGTGTTTGAATACAGTCTGTGGTTTTGGGCATGTTTGTAGGAGGTGGAATTAAGCCCATGGCTACATAGCACTAGTTAAGACGCTTTTTTCAGTCCAAAAGTATTGATATTTTTCTAATTTCTCCACAAAAACATATGTTGTGGGTACTCATTAGAAGTGCCTCGCCGAGGCGCTTCTAATGAGTACCCACAACATTTGTTTTCATGGAAAAATAAGAAAAATATTTACCGGATACCCTCCCTTGTCTAGACCTACCGGTATGTGGCTATACAACATTTCATTGCACAGAGCCTCTCTATATTGCCTGTCATCATCTTGATATGACTTAAATAATCTTGAAAGGGATGTTAAACACCCACAAACCATCATCATGAATGTAAGTACAAACAACCCTCTTTATACCGACACTCGATACAACAACAAAATTTGTTATAATGACAGTTCGGCTGTCATGAAACCTTCGCTTAAGAGGTAATAATTAGTCACAAATTATACAAGACTATTGTATTTAATACTTTATAGAAACATGTTTTGGATATTTGTTAGAATTGCCTCAGTGAGGCAATTCTAACAAATATCAAAAACATATGTCCTATGAGGAAATAAGAACAAACACCAAGAACTTTCTGGTGTATTAATCTGCTCATTAAGGATTCTTTACAACAGCGAATTCATTTTAATGGCCACCTCTTTGGGAACAAATGGTGTCGTTGTAACGAGGGTTCACTGTAGTGAAAATAAATAAGTTCTGAAAAGGCTCTTCTGGAAACTGAAAACAATAGATAAACCAAATTAGCAGACTTTGTTTCATTAGCTCACCTGCTGACATTGAGATTCAGAATTGCTAAAATAGTTCAGTTCCAATATCCAAGATGGCAGTCATGGCAGCAGTCTCGAAACTCTTCAAACAACATGAGATTCTGCAATCTTGAAACTCTTCAAACAACATCAGATTCTGAATTGCTGAAGGCATTCTGATCTGATATCCAAGATTGCCACCATCACACCTGGTAATCACACAAGGGGTAGCCGGTAGTTATGCACTCAAAATCTTTACGCGAACTTTCGGCCAGGACTTAAGACTCCAAATGTCAACAAACAGGTAAGTTCTCCTGATTTATTGATTTTTATCAATTTCATAGACATATTTTGAAAAATTGGACAATGCTATTCCCAACAACTTTTCATTTCTGCGTCAAAAAAGATAGGTGTGGGCTTGAAAAAAAACATGGTATTGATTTTTAATTTAGTTTTACCTGGAGAAGGGTAGTCCAATATTATTGATTTGAATGTTTTCTTTCCCTCATCTGGGCCATCTGGGCTGTGCAATACTTATTTGACATATCAAATAAGATGAACTGCAACCTATGTCAACATTGAAATACATTGGCATATACATTGGTATATTGGATCAGTGTGACACATCAGATTGATCTCTAAATTATCTTTAGGTCAGTGACCCATATTATATGGTCCAGCGATTTTACTTCATGTCTTGAAGACTATTTACTTGAGAAAAGTTGTACTTGGGATGATAGATCTCTGTCACTCAGAGAGTGACCTTGTAAACTGTATGTGGGTCAGTGAACTGTATTTCATGGTCCATTGATTTTGCCATATATCATTGTCATTGGCCTAAAAATATTTTATAATTAAGAAACGGCACCTGCCAGGGGTATTTGTGATCCATGTGGCACCTACTCTAGTTTATATTACATAATACATTAATTAGATGAAAATAGCAGACTGTTTTATTATGCCTATTTTATAATAAATAATACTTAAATAAATCAAAATAGCAGACTGTTTTATTAAGCCTGTTTAATTATACATATTACAAACAAAAATGGCAGACTACATTGTGTAAAGCCTATTTAATGATACTTAATACAATGAACAAAAATAGCAGACTCTGTTGTATAAAGCCTATTTTATCATACATAATACAAAAAATAAACAAAAATAGCAGACTTCATTGTAGAAAGCCTGTTTTATAATACAATAAATAAGCAAAAGTAGTACACTGTTTTAGTAAGCCTATTTTCTAATACCATTTCTGTAATTGCAGAGTGCCCAGAAGATATTTGGGGGTGATATCAAAACCCACTTGTTGCTTTTCACCGACAATGTTAACAAAGAACATGAACATATGGTAGCATACAAAGAGGCAGCAAAAGACTTCAAAGGAAAGGTAAGACTTCCATGGATTTCTTCCTTGCCATAATTTGCTGAATTTGAATATTTGGGGATGTTTTCATGGGACTAGATATACTTGGTAGATTCTTCACCATTTCTGCCAAGGGAGACAACTTTGTGACTTCCTGTTTTCTTTACTGCATGTCAAGCCCATTCTGAAAAGGGGTCTACTCTATGAGGAAAGCATTTGCTCCAAAGGGGAGCAAATTAGAAGATCTCTTTGATAACAGAGGCAAAAACCATTTTGACATAGTTACCTCCCATAGAAAGTATCAGTTTCTGTAAGATATTTTATTTTTCCCCATTACGAAAACACACCTATTCAAATATATTGAAAATTTTACCACCAAAAAAGGATATTTTTCTTATTTTGCTAAAACAACATAGATTGTGGGTACTCATTAGAACCACCTCGGCAAGGTGGTTCTGATGAGTACCCATAATCTATGTTTTTGAGCAAAGTAAGAAAAGAAATGTATACCCCTGTAAACCCCAGTTTTACTTTATAAAAGTGGGGTTTACGGGGGTCAAAATTATATAGGGGTGCTTTTGTGATGCTGACAAACGGAGCTTGATATTTCACAGTTCTAGATAAGGTACTTTTGTGTTTCAGCCAAGATAGTGTTGATATATAGTGTTGACTGTGAATGTATGTTGTTGGTACTCATTTTAAGCACCTGGCAGGCACTTCAAATGAGCCACAGCTTTTCACTAACCAGAGGAGTTGTAATGGAGGAGTACTTTGTGATAATTCTGCTATAATTTTTCTTATTTCTGCATAAAAATATGCAGATGCCATAGCAACAGATAAGGCACTTTTTTCATCTGAAAAATGCTGATATTGTTCTTATTTCTCAACGAAAGCATATGTTGTGGGTAGTCATTAGAGGCGCCTCAGCGAGGCGCTTCTAATGACTACCCACAACGTATGTATTCGTAGAGAAATAAGAAAAGTATTATGTGGATATCCCCTCTTATCTGTAGCTATGAGATGCTCATTAGAAGCACCTAACAAGTAGAGGGGTAACGATTCACCGAAAGTACGGTTCACCGCGGTACGAAGCTGGGGGTTCGGTTCACGGTCCGTTTTTTGGTAATTTCGGTTTGGTTCACCCAAAAAACTTTCTTCGAATGACAAAATTAAGAGAAAAAAAATAGCAGAGAAACTGCTTAAATGTTGTTTTTAAGTTGAATCCTACTTAATTTTGCTTTATTGATACATTAATTATCGATGTAAGCGTCTTCTTTCGCCTTACGACAACTACCGTATTCCATTCAGCTAAAAAGCACTCGCTACAATAGACTGTTCGGCCAAAAAAAATATCTCAATTTTCGTGGAAGAAATATTGTTTTAATGATTATATCTTCCATAACATGGTTCTATATTAGCTTATTAACAGATTTTGAATGAAATAAAAAAAGTCAGACATCTAAAAAATATTAAGTTTACAGTTATTTTTACGGTGCCGAACGCTCCTGTCATGAATGCATTATGGCCGAATCCATAACCTTGACCTTCGAAGTTTTTGTCACTGCAGATCGCGGCGATCTCGAGCGAAAAAGCGGAAAAAATGAGCATGTTTAGGGGCCAAAAAGACAGAGAACCGAACGGTTGACCCGCCAGCTTCTTTTAAGTCGCCAGTATGGCAGAACTTTGGATTTGGTCAAATTACGTCCGAGAAACTGACAAAACAAAAGAATTTGCAAAGGGTCAGTGTCGTACAGTAGTGGCAATACCTCTAACGTGTCGACCCATCTGAAAAGGAAACACCCAGAAATAACCCTTCAAAAACCTGAGTCAAAACCCAGGAATCCAACAGCTGAACAAGCTAAAGCAAAATCCAAACTGCATCAAATCTGACTTCAACCCCAGGCCAGCTGCGGCTGCACGAAGTGATGCAGTCCAAACTTAGCCAAAACAGCCCAACAAATATTCCCTTAAACCCCACTTTTTAGCTCACCTGAGCCGTAGGCTCATTGGTGAGCTTATAGTATGGCCAGGCTGTGTGAGTGTCAGTCTGTCTGTCTGATTAAAAGTATCACGATACGTATCGTATTGTGAGTTAAGTATCACGATACGTATCATATTGTGAGGTAGGTGTATCGTTACACCCCTACTAACAAGGCATTCTAATGTGTACCTATAACGTTTTTATGGAGCACTGGAGAAAATTATCCCAGAAAATATCACAAAATACTCTTGCTTAATCAATCCTCAGAATAAAAACTTATTTACAGGTCTTGTTCATCTACATCAACATCGCAGATGAAGAGAATGAAAGAATTCTCGAGTTCTTTGGTTTGAAGAAGGAAGATTGTCCTGCCATCCGTCTGATTAAGTTGGAGGAAGATATGACAAAATTCAAGCCAGACTCTGACGATATCAATGTTGAGACTGTAAAAACATTTGTTAGTGGTGTTCTGGATGGTAAAATCAAGGTATGTACCCGTATGTATTGTTACGAAAACATTTATTAACACCAGGGCCTATTTAGGTTTGACCTAGAAGCGTCCAGGGCCCAGTTGTTCAAAGCTAACAATGTCGTTAGTCAAATATCATTAAAACCATTAAATATGGCATATAGGTTAATATTTTTGCTGAAAAAAATGAGAAGCTTTAGCTACTCACATTTTTTCAGCAAAAATACCTGTGAATTAGGTATTTTACTTACTAGAACAGTGACCATTTTGACCACTAACGAAATCCAAGATGACTACCATGGTTGCCACCTTGAAAATTTATTTTGTGCATCTTCTCCTGAACCACAAGGGCAATTGACTCAAAACTTGGTAGGAAGTATTGGGGCAACGTAGATCATAAATAGCTTTAATCGTTTTGATCGAAAATCAGAGATGGTCTTTGTGGTGGCCATCTATAAAATCTATTTTGTCCATCGTCTCTGAACCCAAAGGCTGATTGACTCGAAACTTGGTAGGAAATAACGAGGCAACTTGTTGATAAAAAATAGCTAAAATTGTTTTGATCTGATATCCAAGCTGGCCATGGTGGCTATCTTGAAAATCTATTTTGTCCTTCATCTCCTGAACAGAAAGGCCAATGGACTTGAAAATTGGTAGGAAATATTGAGACAACTTGTAGATGAAAAATAGCTAAGATCATTTTAATCAAGGTTGGCAGCCCAAGGCAGCTATTTTGAAAATCTAACTGGCCCTTCATCCCCTGAACCAAAAGGCCAGCGATGGATATTCATCAATTTCTACAGACACATTGATATCAATAAGGTGTACCTACATAAGAGAAAGTAAGGGCTAGGGGCCAATTCTCTTAGAGTTATTGCCCTTTGTAAAAATTTTTTCTTAATGCAGTAAAAAGTTTGTGTACTAATGGCTGGAATTAGACCAAACTAGCACAGATACATCATCAGGATGGGGGAAAGAAGTGATTAGATTTTGGTGACCTTGACCTTATTTTTAAGGTCACTACATTATAAATACTCAAGTGAGCCTTGTTAATGCAGTAAAAAGTTTGTGTGCACACTATCTCTTTAACCAATGGCTGGAATTTGACCAAACTAGCACAGTTACATCATAAGGATAGGGGAAAGAAGTGATTAGATTTTGGTGACCTTGACCTTATTTTTCAAGGTCACTACATTATAAATACTCAAAAAAGTGAGCCTTGTTAATGCAGTAAAAAGTTTGTGTGCACACTATCTCTTTAACCAATGGCTGAAATTTGACCAAACTAGCACAGATACATCATAAGGATGGAGAAAGAAGTGATTAGATTTTGGTGACCTTGACCTTATTTTCAAGGTCACTACATTATAAATACTCAAAAAAAGTGAGCCTTGTTATTGCAGTAAAAAGTTTGTGTGCACACTATCTCTTTAACCAATGGCTGGAATTTGACCAAACTAGCACAGATACATCCTAAGGATGGGGGTAAGAATTGATTGGATTTTGGTGACCTTGATCTCATTTTCAAGGTGACTACACTATAAATACTCAAAAAGTCTATTTCATGAATCAATAGATGGAATTTGACCAAATTAGCACAGATACATCATTGAGATTGAGGAAATAAGTGATTAGATTTTGGTGACCTTTATCTCGTTTTCAAGATCACACTGGCACTTTGAAACCCAAACTTTGACAGAAAAAAGCTTGTGTGCACACTATATTTTGAATCAATGGCTGGAATTTTAAACTAGCACCGATACATTGTTAGGACATAGGAAAGAAGTGATTAGATTTTTGTGACCTTGACCTCATTTTCAAGATCACTACATTATAAAGACTCCAAAAATGAGCCTTATAAAAAGTTTGTGTGCACACTATCCCCTTAACCAATGGCTGGAATTTGACCAAACTAGCACAGATACATCATCAGGATTGGGGAAAGAAGTGATTAGAGTTTGGTGACCTTGACCTTATTTTCAAGGTCACTAAATTATAAATACTCAGTGAGTCTTTTGTGCACTCTATCTCATGAATCAATAGATGGAATTGGACCAAACTAGCACAGATATATTATTGGGATTGGGGAAAGAAGTGATTAGATTTTGTTGACCTTTATCTCATTTCCAAGGTCACACTGGCACTTTGAAACTCAAATTTTGATCATAAAAAGCTTGTGTGCACACTATATCTTGAACCAATGGCTGGAATTTTAACAAACTAGCACAGATACATCTTTAGGACATGGGAAAGAAGTGATTAGATTTTTGTGACCTTGACCTCATTTTCAAGGTCACTACATTATAAGACTCTAAAAATGATCCTTGTGTGTGCCCTATCTCATGAATCAATAGATGGAATTTGTTCAAGCTAGCACAGATACTTCATTGGGATGAGGGAAAGAAGTTATTAGATTTTGGTGACCTGGACCTCATTTTCAAGGTCACACTGACACTTTGAAACTCAAATTTTGATAGAAAAAAGCTTATGTAACACATTAATATCAATAAGGTGTACCTACATAAGAGAAGGTAAGGGCTAGGGGCCCATTCTCTTGGAGTTATTGCTCTTTGTAAAATTTCTTAATGCAGTAAAAAATTTGTGTGCACACTACCTCTTTAACCAATGGCTTGAATTTGACCAAACTAACACAGATACATCATCAGGATTTGGGAAAGAAGTGATTAGATTTTGGTGGCCTTGACCTTATTTTCAAGGTCACTACATTATAAATACTAAAAAAGTGAGCCTTGTGTGCACTCTATCTTTTTTCCTGCATATCTTGATTAGTATTGTTAGGAATCTTTACATATTTTGCATAAATGTTCATATTCATGAGATGCTGCTGCTACAGAAAAAGAAGGGCCAGGGGATCAATACTGTTATAGTTATTCTCCTTTGTAATTTTTTAATGTCCATAACACTTTTGTTTTTCCTGTATATCTTGCTTAATAATTTTGGGAATCTTGTTTTATTAGAGTTTGGTGACCTTGACTTTATTTCAAGGTCATGCCGGCACTTTGAAACTTAAAATTTTGATAGAAAAAAGTTTGATGCTTTATGCAGTGGGTATCAAATAAGCGCTGCTTATTGACAAATTTCATTCATGCAAATTTTCTCACTTTGCATGAAATGTCAAAACCTAGCATCTGGGAAAATAAGACAAACTATCATTGATTTATTGTGTGTTGAATTAGCCCAGACTAAAGGTTTAACATTGATACTCTTATTTCAGGCCCATCTGATGACAGAAGATGTACCAGACGACTGGGATTCTAAACCTGTCAAAGTTCTTGTAGGAAAAAATTTCGATGAAGTTGCTAAAAATAAGGATAAGAATGTTTTAGTAGAATTCTGTAAGTACATGCAGTAGTAGTGGTAGTGTGGATGTTTGAATCTTAGAGTAGAAAAGGAAACCGGTTTCTTTCATGTTTAAATGATAACCACCATATTGAGATCATTTTAAAAATATTTCATACACTTAAGTACATTATATCAAAGCCAGTCTCTGTGGCTCAGTCGGATGCTCGTCTGACTGGTGGTCGGCTGTCATAGGTTTGATGCCCGCAGTGTCCTGCAACATTCTTTGGTGGAGATTGATCATTAGATATTTTCTATGGTCATTTTCACTGAATCAAGAAGGGCATTTATCAGTTTCTGGGGAAAAAATGTGCACAAGTACAATTAAATCACTTTGAGAACTAAGCCTGTCCAGGAAAAGTGTAGTTAGGTAAATTGACTGAGCTGGGCCTTAAAACCACAACTCAATCAACCAATCGACATGACCCTTACAAGTGTTGACTAGGCTGTTCAAATCCAACCCAACCAACCAATGCTCAAGATTGTTGATATAAATTCGCATACTGAATGACAGACAGTGCAGATCCAGATCAGTTGGGTTCTTCAGCTTTTCATTAAAACATTACTTGTCAGTATTTGTTCATGGCTCTACATAAGGTGCTTTTTGTATTGCATTCGTAGACTGGCAGACACAAAGGGGATCGTGTTGTCCGTTGTCGTTGTTGGGGTTGTCTCACTTTTCGTTTCCACTCAATAACTTTTGAAGGGATGCATCAGTTTCATTCAAAGTCTACAAAAGTTTATATTATTGTAAAATATGGGTCAGATTTGATATTGGTTATAATCTGCCAAATTTAGGCTGAGTTATGGCCCTTTTTCGACTTAGCTTTTATTGTTGGGTTAAGATGTTGGTTTCATCCAATAAGTTCTGAAGGGATGCATTTATTTTATCAGAACTTTGCAGAAGGGTATATCATTGTAAAATACAGGTCAAGTTTGAAATTGATAACCATCTGCAAAATTTTGGCTAAGTTATGGCCCTTTTTCAACTTTTTTGTTGTGTAAAGTACATAGACCCATCCTTGTGTGTCCCATAACTTTGATAACCGAAGAGGTATTTTGATAATATTTGGTAGGGATGAAGAGGAGGACCAGTAGGCCTGTCATGTGCAAGAGAGACAACTCTCACTTTCTTCTCTGTGTACTCATCTTCACTGCAGTCGAAATCTTGTTCAGACCATAACTCCCATACTGTTTCAGATAATTTGATAGCATTCTATAGGAACATATATCGGGTCAAATAGGAGTGTCACATGCAAGGGACAACTTTTGTTTCGACCTTTTTTCTTGTTATCTCCCATGAAGGAATTTCTTATCCAAACTCTTATGCACTCCATAACTTCTTAATGGTTTGAAATATTTTGATGATATTGGTAGAAGCAAAGATACGGAGTGTAGGTGTGTCCCATGCAAGAGAGACAACTTTCACTTTCTTCATTATGCACTTAGACCCCCGAAGTCAAAATCTTCTGTAGGCCATAACTCCAACACTATTTGAGATAATTTGATGACAATTGGTTGGAACATATATCAGGTCAGTTAGGAATATCGCATGCAGGAAGGACAACTCTTACTTCCCAACTGGAGACCAGGTCATGGATTTGACCTCATCCCCCTTATGCCACCTGAAGTCGAAATTTTTTGCAGGCTATAAATTCCATTCTGTTTCGAGATGATTTGAAAATGTTGAAAATGTTGGGTAGGGACATATATCAGGTCATATAGAAGTGTCACATGCAAGAATCTTTTTCTAGTGTTGATATTGGTTTCTGCTCAATAACTTTTGCAGATGCATTGATGTCATTGGAATATATATATATATATATATATATATATATATATATATATATTTGTATATATATATCATTGTAAAATACAGTTCAAGGGATAGGAGTGATTATTAGGACAAATAAAGTGTTTTTTTTTTTGTTTTTTTTTTGTTTTTTTCATATCAGATAGATGGCGATCAAAACAGGCGACACATCCCATTCTCGGAATTCTAGTTTCAACCAAAAAGCATTGATATTTTTTTCTTATTTCTCCTAGAGGCAAAACAATTCATTGAAGTTGTCTCATATCATGATACTTTTCTGATGATATGCGTATTGTTTCGTGGGCTAGTATGATGATACACTCAAAAGTACAACTTCCAAAGCAATTGATAGCTTAACATATTTCAAGACCATTTTTACAACAAATTACTAGGATCTACAATGTTACTGAAATACACTAATTAATCACTTATATGACAAACAGGAGCATCTTACACAGACAGGCATTGTGTCAAAAGAATGAGATGATTTTGAACCTGTTTTTCCAAGAGTATTTAAACTTTCAAGCTGTGACTTATGCATGAAAGTAGTATTGTGATATTTATCTCATAGGGAGGCTAGTCTCGGGATACATATTACATTGTGAGGTGACTATATGGTTACAGCCCTAATTTCTTCACAAAAACATGTTGTAGGTACTCATAATATATTCAGAATTAAATAAAAAAATCTTCTGTAGATGAATATAAATTTTGACCTAGTTTAGTCTGGAAACCCCCAAAAAGATAATTGGCAAATAGCGCAGACCAATATCAGACACAGCATAAAGCAACATCTGATCAGGGTCTGCACTGTTTGCATGGAATACAGGAATTTCTTTAATGTGGTTGAAAATCATTTAACTTGAAAGAAATATTTCTGTTTCAAGAATATGACAGCATATTCCTGAACTACTCACGAATGGAGAAGCATGTGGCTAAATCAGGCTCAGTCACCTGCCATTTTATAGATGGGAGGAACTTGTGAAGGAACAGTACATACTCCATGCATCAGCTTAGACTTGTCTGGAGACAGGTACCTTTTTTAAGAATAACATTTTTTGTGCTGGGTAAAATTTTCAGCAAATGACACACTGAAATATTTTTCTTATTTTTCCAATGGGGGTGTGTGTGTGTGTGTGTGAGGGGGTGGAGGCAAAGGTGTCGTGTATCATACATCACCAGGGCATCCAACTGATATTAGCTTACAGTGAGGCAAGGCCTGCTATCCTTGTAGCAGGTAAGGGTAGAGGGGAAAGATTTCTATTTCTTCTGTTGCTTCACTTTCATTCCTGTTCCTCTTTTTTTTCCCTCCTTCTGTTTCCTCTCCTCTACTATTTCTTCATTCTCTTCTCCCTTTCTCTGGGAGACGACACAAAATTACCCACAAGGGTTGACATGTCATTAAACCCCAACACAATCAATCTCTCCTTCAGATTCAAGAAGGGCAGTTGTCAGTTTCTGGTGAAAGAACGTGCACAAATACTAGTTAATTGTTTAGATGACTAAGCCTGCCCAGGAAAAGTGTGGTAAGGTAAACTGACTGCACTGGACATGACCTTAATGGGTTGACTAGGCCGTAAAACCTCAAGATAAACAAACAAAGCACAAAATGTGGTCAGTGCTGGTAGGATTTGATTACATGTTCGCTTGTAATTCATTTGTATATGTTAATTACCAGAAGTTATTTAGGTTGAGTTTCCATGGTTAACTGTCTGCAATATCTTGTGAACCGGTAGTTGGATTCTTTCCAAAGGAGAAAATAAGAAAATGTATCATTGGACATGTTTACCAAGTTAAGACTCGTATCAGCCACGTCATCAGTTTAGTTGGATCAGTCTTTGCAGTGCACTCTTGATAAATCCAAGAATCCATATTACCTTCTGGGCAGACTGACTTAGTTTTCGTTGCACATTTACGAGAGTTGCTAAATATTTGGATAGCCATAACTGAGCAAATATTAAAGACTAAGGTCAAACTGTTAATATTTTAAGCAGGATATGCACAGTTTGCCGTTCAGCCTCTTGCTCCCAAGAGGAGCAAATTCTTTTCCTTTAGAGTGCAACCCTTTTCAGAAGGGAAGAAACACGACTGATAGTTACCTCCCATGAAATTTCCCTTAAAATCTTGGAATATTTTGGAAGCAATAGCTCAATATTGCTTAAATAATGTTTGAAGAGATGAAAAAACACCAAATCATCATTGTCTGCAACTCGTGTTGCCTGCAAAAAAAGATTATGATATTTTCCTTATTTTTTCAATGAAAACCTTGCCAAGGCACTTCTAATGAGAACCGCAATACAGTCAACTCGTTATCTCGAATTCCAAGGGACTCTATGAAATACTTCGAGATATCTGTACCTCGTCATATCAGATTTGCACAATTGAGAAAAAAATAATTCAACCAACCACATTTAACAAATATATAATAATATGTGATTGGAGTTAGAGATATATTGAAAATATTGTGGAAAAGAGGAGCTATTTTAGGAGCAAATTCTACTCTTTTCCACAATATTTTTTACCTGTTGTTAGATTTTCATGTTTAGGCAGGGACCAGATTTTCACTTAGAGATAAGCGGTTATTCGAGATAAGTGAGGTCGAGATAACGAGAGTCAAGATATTTATCAGGATACTCCTCTTATCTAGAGCCATGGTTGGTACTCATTTCATTTGCAAAACAAATGTTTCCTGCATCTGCAGCCGGGCTCCAGAGCACAGTCAGTAGGAAATGCTGCAGATCCATATTGATTGCAAGTTTGATTCCCAGCTTGGAAAAAAATAACTTACAAGGAGATTGATCTCTTCAAAATCATTTCTGCATTTTTTCTTACCCTTTCGCTGATTCAAGAAGGACAGCTGTTGGTTACTTGAAAAACTATGTGCACAGAGTACTGGTTAAGCAATTAGAGGACTAAACCTAAAAAATGTGAGTAGGTTAACTGATTGGCTCAACATGACCTTATGACTTGGCAGTAAAACTCCCTTGCCTACATTTTGCTATTTTTCTTTTCAGATGCACCTTGGTGTGGACACTGTAAACAATTAGCACCAGTCTGGGACAAATTAGGAGAGAAATTTGCAGACTCTGATTCTGTTGTAATAGCTAAGATGGATGCAACTGCAAATGAATTAGAAGATGTTAAAGTTCAGAGCTTCCCAACAATAAAGTGTTTTCCAAAAGGAGACGTTGAAGTGAGTACAGTATTATCTCTACTGTATTTACCATATGTATTTGGACACCTTAACCTTTCAACCAGGCAGACCAATGCAAATACCTTTGCAAACAGTGGATATCAAGATGCTCGTCATAAGCCTTCTCGCCAGGATATGCACTGTTTGGCATTCTGTTATTTAATCTTGATTCAAACCCCTATTTTCAATAATAGATGTGTCCAAATTTAAAGATTGAAGGGCCCATTTCAGAAATGGGTGAAAGGATTAATTCGCGGGCCCCCGTAGCCTAGTGGATAAGAGAGTTGACTCTTAATCCATTAGGTTTCTCACCGCTGTGGTTCGAGCCCAGCTCGGGTCATATGGGGGAAAGCCAAGTTCTGCTTACGGATGGTCAGGTGGTTTTTCTCCGGGTACTCCGGTTTTCGCCCACCTTCGATGAACGATCGGCTCGATATAAGTGAAATATTTTTGAAAGGGCCGTAAAACCCAAATCAAAAAAAAAAAAAAAAAAGAAAGGATTAATTCATTACCATGCTTGTCTCAAAATTTGAACAAGTTTTACTACCTGTTAATGGGCACACATTTAATGTCCCTGAAAATATTTGTGTGCACTCAATAAAAACACATCAAGAAGGTGCTTCTAAGGAGTACAAATATATATATATATATTTTTATCTACAGAGAAATAAGAAATACTGTAATAGCCCTAAATTTTGGGGCAGGCCTGAGCAAATAAGGTAGACCCAGATCGGATGCTGCAGAAAGGAGGGTCTGATCTTGATCAAAAGCTCCTTTCTGTGGCATCGGATCTGGGTCTACACTGTTTGCCACTCATCCTGCAGTTACTCAGAGAGCAGGTATTGAAATTGACATTCAAATTTTATGACATGTATGATACTGACTTAAGGTGTCCCACTATTTAGGGTAAATACAGTATTCCTCTTATCTCGAGCTATGAATTCTGAAAGAATGGATGACCCATAAAAGGTCTGGGCCTAGTTGTTCAAAGCGTCCTTAGCTTAACGAGTTCGTTAGTGGTCAAATTGTTAACTGTTCTAGTAAGTACAATATCTAATTCACAGGTATTTTTGCTGAAAAAAATGTGAGTAGCTTTTGCAAATGCAAAAGCTACTCACATTTTTTCAGCAAAAATATCAGCGAATATGCCATATTTAATGATCAAAGTTTAAACGATACATTAACTAACAACATTGTTAGTTTTGAACAACAGGGCCTGATGTACAAATGCATTCACAGAAATACTTTGCATAACTCTAGATAAGATGGTTTTCTCAACCTGAAAGTGAAGCATCTGGAAAGCCAAGTGATCAGCGCTCCCGACTTAGGATCAAGAAATTCCAGGTTTGAATCCAGCTAGAGCTGGAATTCAGTTCATTACTGTATGGTGCCTCATTGCACAGAGCCATTCATTATCACCCATTCATTGTCTTGATATGGCTTAAATAATGTTGTAAGGAATGTAAAACACAAAATCATGTCATCAACCTTAACCCTTGTCCTGCTCAACCCGGATATACCCTGCCTTTGCAAACAGTGTAGATCCAGATCAGTTGGCTTCTGAAGAAGCCAACTGATCTGGATCTGCACTGTTTGCCATGAAGTATGTGAATTTATAGCAATAATCCTGATCAAGTAATCTGATTGGCTGAAAATTAGAAGTAGGCGTGGCATCTTAATTTATTCAGCAGGACAAGGGTTAAAGTGTAGGCAAGGTAGTTCCAATGAATACTTGCAAAGTATGTTTTCATGAAAAAAAAAAAATAAGAAAAAAAACCCAAAAAACTTGTGGATACCGTAATAACCCTAAGTAAGTATTGGGACCGATAGGTCTGCAAACAGTGTAGACCCAGATCAGACGCCACAGAATGCGGCGTCTGATCTGGGTCTACAATGTTTGCGATACATACAACAATTTCTTAGACACATGAAGAGGTAGTAGAATGGACTATTTCAAAATTAAGGACAATTATGGTAGGTAGGTAAGGTGCCCCAATACTTAAATAACTCTACGCCTTTTATTGATATCTGTATATCCCTGTATGGGTATTGTAGAGCGAGGGTCATAGCACAGTGGGTAGCACCTCTGACTGCAGATCAAGAGGTCGCAAGGGTAGTTGTCAGTTAGTTGCTGACTGCAGATCAAGAGGTCGCAAAGTTAGTTGTCAGTTAGTGGCTGACTGCAGATCAAGAGGTCGCAATGATAGTTGTCAGTTAGTGGCTGATTGCAGATCAAGAGGTCGCAAGGTTAGTTTTCAGTTAGTGGCTGACTACAGATCAAGAGGTTGCAAGGGTAGTTGTCACTTAGTGGCTGACTGCAGATCAAGACGTCACAAGGGTAGTTGTCAGTTAGTGGCTGACTGCAGATCAAGAGGTCGCAAGGATAGTTGTCAGTTAGTGGCTGACTGCAGATCAAGAGGTTGCAAGGGTAGTGGCTGACTGCAGATCAAGCGGTCACAAGGGTAGTTGTCTGTTAGTGGCTAATTGCAGATCAAGAGGTTGCAAGGGTAGTTGTCAGTTAGTGGCTGACTGCAGATCAAGAGGTTGCAAGGGTAGTGGCTGACTGCAGATCAAGAGGTTGCAAGGGTAGTTGTCAGTTAGTGGGTGACTGCACATCAAGAGGTCGCAAGGATAGATGTCAGTTAATGGCGAGTACTTGTTAAACTTGGGAGACAATTAGCATGAAATGTTAGTCTGTTTCCTGGGAAAAATAGGAAAAGTACCGTATTTACTCTAAGAATTGGAACACCTTATCTGCTTACCATCCTTTTCCTAAAATTTGAAATAGTCCATTCTATGACCTGTTTATCTGTCTTGAATATTGCTGTAAGTATGGCAAACAGTGTAGACCCTGATCAGAGGCCACAGTCTGTGGCCTCTGATCTGGGTCTACACTGTTTGCAAAGGTCTACTGTCCCAATACTTAGGGTTATTACAGTACCATCAGTTTGTAGTCTGCTAAATCTTCCAAGAGGGTGGTAATGGTTAAATGACTGAAGTACTATAGAATTTGCCTTACCAATTATAGTCTGGAGACCCCAAAAAGGGTATATGGCAAATAGTGCAGACCCAGATCGGACAGGGCAGAATAAGGCGGCTGATCAGGGCCAGCACTGTTTTGCATTGACTACAGAAATTTCTAGAAAACATATGGATAATAAAAACTAACCAGACACCCTGCTATAGCCGGCCTCTGTGGCTCAGCTGGTGTTCAGGTGGTTGCTGGTTTGACCCCTGCCAGGTCGGCATCATTCTTTTGTGGAGATTGATCATGAAATGTTATCTAGGGTCATTCGTTTCGCTGATTCAAGAAGGGCAGTTGTTAAGTTCTGGTAAAAGAATGTGCACAATACTGGTTAACCTCTTAGAGGACTAAGCCTGCCTAGTGAAAGGCTGGTTAGGTAAACTGACCATGCTTGATATGACCCCCATTGGGTTGACTGGGCCGTAAAACCTCAACACAAACAAACACCCAGCTGTTGGAAACATACTGGTCCAAAAAGTTGTGGTAGAAGAGTCCACTGACTTAAATGGGTTAATGGATTGATTTTGTAAGCATGCTTAAGACTTTATTTTTCTTCCACAGGTAGTAGATTATAATGGAGAGAGAACATTAGATGCATTCGTCAAATTTGTTGAGGCTGGATGTGATAGAGAATTTGCTGGAGCTGCCCCTGAAGAGGTATGTATTAACATGATGCAGCCAAGCATTTTTTTTTTACAGTTCATACCTCTTGATAAGGTGCATTTTTCAACCAAAAATTATCTATATTTTTCTTATTTCTCGATGAAAACATACGTTGTGGGTACTCAATCGAAGTGCCTCGGTGAGGCGCTTCTAATGAGTACCCACAACATATGTTTTCTTTAAGAAATAAGAAAACTATTTACCTGATACCCACTCTTATCTAGACCTATGCAGTTTTTAGGTCGACTGTATGAAAGTACAGGTAGAGCTATAGCAGTTACCACGGCCGGCCTCGGTGGTGCAGCTGGATGCGCGTCCGACTGGAGACCAGGAGGTCGCGGGTTCGACCCCCGCCAAGGTCGGCAACATTCTTTCGTGGAGATTGATCATGAAATATTTTCTACGGTCATTCTCTCCCTTCCGCTGATTCAAGAAGGGCAGTTGTCAGTTTCTGGCGAAAGAATGTGCACAATACTGGTTAACCGCATAGAGGACTACGCCTGCCCAGTAAACGTGTGGTTAGGTAAACTGACTGCGCTCGACATGACCCCATTGGGTTGACTGGGCCGTAAAACCTCAACACAAACAATAGCAGTTACCACGATGTCTGTCTGCATTGGTTAAGGTTTTGGTTAAGGTTTTTAAAAGACTATGTGTCCTGAACCTCTGGATAGAAGAAGGTCATACCTACCCTGATGTTAGATAATGGTAAAAAATTTAATGCTGTACCATCTCGACCCACTTGAGTGACCTTGAGTAGTTCTAGGTCATGGACTTAGAAAAAAATCGTCTTTAAGTTTTTGGTGAAACATTTTTTTAGAAACTATATCTTAAAATTTGAGCTTAATCTGATTGATATTTTGCTTGATATTAAACAACACTACTTTAATTTTTTGTGCTTCACCATCCCCCCACACCCATTGCCCTCACTAACCTTGAGGTCAAGGTCACACCTACTTTGAAATTTTACATTAGAGGTTTTGGTTAAAGTTTCCAAAAAGCTATATTTTAGAGGCAAAGCAGGATTTAGGCAAGCTGCACTGTCCTGTGACAGCTCTTATTATTTACCTTCCCTCTGCTACTGTTTAGAGGTGGGGATTTTTTTTTTTTTTTTTATAAAAAAAGCCATGACAATATACATTTACAGACATTTCTCACAAGACTTTGAGAAGGGAGGCAAATACTTTTGACTATAAGTTCTTCCTTGCATGAATATTCATTATATTCCCCAGCCTACGGGCAAGGGAACATATTGAGTTTGGTACGTATCCCATTGGCGGCGTCTGCGTGACACTTTCTTGTCTGCACAATATCTTGTGAAGCAGTGGTTGGATTCTTACCAAATTTTCATGGCTATATAATTGGGACAAAACAAAGAACTGATTAGATTTTGGTGACCTTGACCTAATGTTCAAGGTCACAGGAGTAGAAAAACTGAAAAGTCACGGTTTGGGGACATCTGTTTTGATCTGAAAACATCATTACTAGTTCATCTTTACGCTTAGCATAATGAAAAAAATTTCATCAGATGACTTTTTATACCCCCGGCATACGAAGTATGCAATGGGGGGTATAGTTTTTGTCTTTTCTGTGTGTCAGTCAGTCAGTCTGTCTGTTAACATTTATTTTGTGTCAAAGATACCTCAGGAACTACTTTACCTAGAAACTTGAAATTTTGTACACATGAAAAGTATGACTACTTGTATTATGGGAAAGAAAATAAGGGCTATTGGGACCAGGTCCCTTAGAGTTATTTCCCTTTGTTGTTTTGGCTATACTGATGGCCATGGCCGGGGGTATTAGTGAGCATATGCTCACTTCATGGTCTAGTTGTAATTTTTTTTTTTTTCTATTTTTTGAGAAAATAGGATTTGTCATGCAAAAATAGGGTTTCTTATTTCATGCAAACTGAGATAGTTTGCATGAAATATTAAACCCTATTTTCTGGAAAAATAAGAAAAAAAGTTGTCATTATTTTGTCATCTTTTGAACAATTAGCCAAGAGGGTGCTGAGGGTGGGAAAGGCACACTAAATGTAATATATGCCTTAAATACAACTTTAGGCAACAAGTATCTTGGCATGAATTCGATAAAAATCTGTTAAAAAGTAAGGGAGATATTTTGAATATTTAAAGGGGAACGCAACCTTAAAAGGCATTGTACTTTAAAGAACTTTACAAACAATGAATTTTGACACAAATTTGATCAAAATCGGTGGGAAATTAAGTAAGTTATAGACAATTGAATATTTTAACATTGGTGGTATGGATGCCGTCATTTTGAATATTTAATGAGGTTTCATAAAAAATAAAATTCGTTTCAAAAAGGTAGATATTCTCATAAAGTTGGTTAATTTTGAGGGAATTGATTGCTTGTCGCTAGAATTAAAAGATTATAAAAATCTGCAGAAAAATCACATTTAAAAAGTCTTTATAATCTGGTTTTGTGTATTTAATGTGGGGTGTGTGATGTCACAAAACCTACAATATGGCGGCATCCATGACAGCCATTTTAAACATATTCAATCCACCATAACTTCCTTATTTGTAGGCTGATTTTGAAAAGTCTTGCATCAAAATAAATGGCTTGTTAAGCGCTTTAATCCCTTATAACTTATATTGCGTTCCCGTTTAATTAGATACAGTTGACTCTCGTTATCTCGACCTCGCTTATCTCGAATAACCGCTTATCTCGAAGTGAAAATCTGGTCCCTGCCTATACATGAAAACCTAACAACAGATGGAAAATATTGTAGAAAAGAGGAGAAATTGCCCCTAAGGAGCAATTTCTCCTCTTTTCCACAATATTTTCAATATATCTCTAACTTCAAAAGTCCAATTACCTATCAGTTTGTTAAATGTGGTTAATCAAATTATTTTTTCCTCAAATCTGCAAACCTGATATGTCGAACTACGGATATCTCGAAGTATTTCAGAGAGTCCCTTGGAGTTCGAGATAACGAGAGTCGACTGTATTTATTTTTTATAAGACATATATAAAAACACTCTATTGACAGGAATATGCAGCTTTTATGAGTTGGTTGATAGTATATATGCAATTCTAATGCACTCGCGTATGTAACGCGACGTCTGATTGGATAACGTCAAAAATTTGCGGCGGTATATTCTGCGATATACTGTCGGAAATCCGACGTCATCACGTAACGTCGCTTCTCATTGGCTGGCATTTGGTTTTACGCAGCTCACAGCACTTGTCGCTTTGTGCAAATAGTACATTTTTTCAACAGAAAAAAATGTATTATTGCATTAGAATGGGGATAACTGCATTCAATTTTGTCATTTTGGGAGGTAAATCGGCGGTTTTACGGTCGCAAATTACGTTTTACGGCTCCGCTGACGCGTCGCCGTAAAACGAAATTTCCTACCGTAAAACCGCCGATTTACCTCCCCAAATGACAAATTTGAATGCAGTTATCCCCTAAATGAACACAGTTACAGGTATAAAGCAATAAAGTATTGTTTTAGGTTTGGTTTGTTTAATATTAGCTTATTTAATTAGGTAGTTTAATATGATGTCACTAACTCAACAAACTGGAGGCTACTATGACACCATTATCTAGATCTTCAAAGCTCAATAATTTTTCTCAGCTAATTTTCATAATTTTTCACCAAAATGCTCAGCTTAATAAGCTCTTTATTTTCTAACGTGTTTAATATTTGATGTGTGCTTTACTTTAATAAATGATAATTTTGTTTTCAGGAGGAGGAGGAGAGTGAAGAGGAAGAGGAGGAGGAAGAAGAGGAGGGACACGCCCACGACGAGTTCTAAACATGTTTATAAAGCTCCTATACAATATTATATCACAGGGCTCCTGCAGTCATTTCGGAGTTCACTCTTACTCAGCCCTGTAGACCAAGACAGATATTTTTGCAAATAGTGTATATCCAGAGCCGTCTCATCAGGATCTACACTGTTTGCTGTTCCGTTCTTGATTTATGACTGATGCCCCTATTTGCAAAAGTGGATGTGTCCAGGATTAGAGGTGGATGATTCCACTGGAGAAGCTGTAGACAAAAGGGTTAAAATTATGGACCAAGAATTTGGAAATAAAAAACAAAACAGAAAAAGAGTAAAATGCTGGATTGGGCCCTGTGATACAGCTAAATTCAACATTGGAATGACCTCTTGCAAATTGGTATCCTTAAAAAAGGTTTTTTTTCTTTTTAAACAATGTTTTTCCCTAGAAAATACTTGGACAGTCTGGTTCTGTGTATTTGTGCTGTTCATTTACCTGAATTAATGGTATTTGGACTGGTTTAACTGTGAAATGACAAATACAAGTATGTTGATCATAACGCTGTTGCACAAACTGATCTTTATTAGCATTAGCCTATATTAAGGCTCTATTTAACTTAACAGGACTCGAACTTATCACCCTAACCATTTCTTGATGTTATTGCAGAGACGAACAATTTACAGCCTTTTTTGCAGTCAACATAGGGAGGCCAAACAAGGGAAAAACTTGCTCACATGTCAGAGGAGTTATTATGGAGGAGTATTTGCTGATAATTCTGGGATAATTTTTTCTTATTTCGCCATAAAAACATAAAAACACACATTGTGGATACTCATTATTTTCTAATAATGAGTACTCACAACATATGTTTTTGTAGAAAAATCTAGAAATTATCCCAGTTATCAATTCCACCCCCTTAGCATTTACCAGGCTATGGGCAATTCAGCAGATGACAAACTGATATTTTTTTTATTTTCCTAGAAAATAGGATATGACATTCATTGTCTTCTTAGGTGACAGTTTGCATGAAATGTCCACCTTATTTTCTAGGAAAAATAAGAAAGATATTTCAAAATGTCTGCTGAAAATTTATCCCAGCATTCAATGTTAACAGGTCCTCTGACATGTTAGATGTTTTTTCCTGTCCTGTGCCTCCTGCAATAGATTTTAAATTATTATATGATGTATTAGTTCATTTTTCTTGTTTTAATGCTTACCATGCTATGGGCAGATTCAGCAGACAAGTTAATGAGATTTTTTTTTTTTTTTTTTTTTTTTTTTTCCAGAAAATAGGATTTGACATTTCATGCAAATTGTCTTCAAAGGAGACAATTTGCATGAAATGTCAAATCCTATTTTCTGGGGAAAATAAGAAAAAGATTTCAAAATGTTGTCTGCTGAAAATTTTACCCAGCATGCTAAGCATAAAATGTAGCTCTAGATAAGAGCTTCGAGATTTTCTTATTTCTCTGTGAAATAAATGGGTGCCAGTGTTGGAAAATGTACTGTCTGAAGACCTAGATCAGCCTGCCCATCTCTGCAGAAAAATAATCCTTTCTGGAGCTATGTGAAAATGTTTTCATAAGAGAAATAAAAAATCGCGACATTCTTGTTGGAAAAAAAAAAGAAGCGTTTTATATGGAGCTATGTAATTAAGCAGTCATCATCTTGACATCAAATTTTTGTTGAAAAAAATGAAATGGATGGAGTGATGATATGTGGCTTATCATGCTAAAATGTACTTTAATGCATACTTGAATGGCAAAGTCCCAGCTGAGCTTGCTGATCACTCGGCTAGATCAGGAGCTTTCCTGTTGCCTTGGAAATAATCAGAGCTCAAGCTAAGGAGCTTTTCCAACCAGAAAAGAAATTGATTTTTGTATTCCTCTGCAAAAGGGGACGTAAAACACCAAAACCATCATTCTCTGGGAAAACATAAGTTGTGGCGCTTCTAATGTGTAGCCACAACATGCTTTTTATGGAGAAATAAGAAAAAATTTTACCTGATACTCTCTTACTGTAGAATCTACTGGAGAAAAACAGAGATCCTAGAAAGTTGCTTTCATATGAGGGTTACTTTTGTAAATATTTTTCTTGTTTCTCAATCAGGGATCAATTTTAGCACTTGCTAACTTGCTAAATGCTAGTTAATTTCCTCAAAAAGCAAGCTGCAATTTCCATCACTTGCTAATTCTAGCAAGTTGGAAAGATTCTGTTTAATTGTGGAACCTGAGGCATTGTTCCTGAAGTTTTGCAATTTCTTTTCCAAAAGCAATGATGATATTTTTTTTTTATTTTTCCCAGAAAACCGGTTTTGACATTACATGCAAATTGTCTCCATAGGAGACAATTTGCATGTAATGTCAAAACCTGTTTTATGGGAAAAATAAGACAAGTATTTTAAAATGTCTGCTGAAATTTTTACCCAGAGTGCTAAAGTTTAAGGCCACATTTAACAATATTTATAAGTATTAAAAAACAAGTGGCTGAAAGGTTTAGCAAGTAAAAAATAATGCTACTTGCTAATTTTAGCAAGCTGTCAGAAAAGTTAAATTTGAACCCTGTCAATAAAACCATGTTGTGGGTACTCATGGAATAGCTTCTCCCAGGTGACTCCATTAAGTATCCATAACATATTTTTGTGGAGAAATAAGAAAACTTATCAATACAGACTGCATCAGTGAGTATTCAGACCTGGCCCTTAGCTGTACTATGTCATTAAGATGCTTTTGGTATGATACAGTGCTTTATATTGAAAGTGAAAGTTTCCATTACATTATATAGTGCTAGAGATCTGCGAGGTTCTGTACTTTTTCAGTGCAAGTCTTTCTGATCTTGCCTACTTATTTAGTATTAACATAAATCAGCAAATTTACGTATGGTTATTATAGCAACAGTTGGTGCTGTGTAAACATTTTCAGTCTAGTGGCTGATTTTGAAGCCTCTTGTTGATATTTATGTTTAGAGCAATAGAAAGTGTTAGATATGCATAGCTCCAGATTAAACCACTGGTTTTAACCAAAAATTGTTGATAGTTTTCTTACTTGTCCATAACAACATATATTGTGGTACTCATTAGAAGTGCCTCTGTGGCGGCACTTCTAATGAGTACCCACACTATATGTTTTCAGGAGAAATAAGATTATTCTTCTGATACCCCCTTTTATCTGGAGGTATGGATATGAAGCTGTATATGTGATTCAATTGCCAAAATCTATATCTTTTCATTTGATTTTCATTTGCATTATTTATACATGTAGATAATATGTGGCCACTGCTTTTATTTAAGGTCCTTGACAATAGACATAATTTTGATTAACCAAATTTGATTTTTAACTTACAGTTATTCGGTGCTTTAACTTCTCTTTGATAATTTCATTATTTATCAGTTGAACTTTCTTAGAAGCAACAGTGCCATTCATTGATAGTTTTCCATTTTGAGTTAGCTCACTCTTCACAATACTCACTTGTTTGTAGTACAGTTGAAAGGATCTCGTTGTGATAAGTTATAACTCCATTTATTTATTCCTCGACCACATTTTTACTGCACAAAGTCATGGAAGTTGGTGGTATATATACAAGTATGATTACAGTTGACACTCGCTATCTTGACCTCGCTTATCTCAAAGTGAAAATCTGGTCCCTGCCTGAACATGAAAATCTAACAACAGGTAAAAAAAATATTGTGGAAAAGAGGAGAAATTGCTCCTAAGGAGCAATTTCTCCTCTTTTCCACAATATTTTCAATATACATGTAATCTCTAATTTCAAGAGTCCAATAGCATATATATTTGTTAAATGTGGTTGTTCGAATTATTTTTCCTCAATTCTGCAAATCTGATATGTCGAAGTACGGATATCTCGAAGTATTTCAGAGTCCCTTGGAATTCGAGATAACGAGCCGACTGTATTATTAAAGATGACAGTCTTGAACAAGAAGCATTTGTGTGGCCGAGCCATTACTCTTCAGATCAGAAAGTCCTGGGTTCAGATCCTGATTTCAGATTGTGCTGTAGGGAGCCTGTCCTTGTAACCCAAAATTTCATAATAACTGAAAGCTGGCCTTGGTGGGCTGGTGATGAGGAGGCTGTGGTTTCAATTCCTCCTGGGTCCAGCTACATTATTTCATAGAGATTGATCATGAAATATTTTCTATGGTCATTCTCTTCCTTCTGCTGAGTCAAGAAGGGCAGTTGTCAGTTTCTGGTGAAAGAATGTGCACAAGTTCTGGTTAACCGCTTAGGGGACTAAGCCTGCCCAGGTAAAGTGTGATTGGGCAAACTGACTGGCACAACATGACCTGAAGTGTTGACTGGGCCTTTAACTCCAAACAAAACCAAAACTAAACTTCTAGATCACCATGATCATGCCACATGAAAAACAAGAATTGTTATAAAGAGGTTTTTTCACCCAACAGCTAGCCGGCCTCGGTGGCTCAGTTGGATGCGCCGTCCGACTGGAGACAGGAGGTCGCCAGTTCAACCCCCGCCGAGGTCGGCAACATTCTTTCGTGGAGATTGATCATGAAATATTTTCTACGGTCATTCTCTCCCTTCCGCTGATTCAAGAAGGGCAGTTGTCAGTTTCTGGCTATAGAATGTGCACAATACTGGTAACCACTTAGAGGACTAAGCCTGCCCAGTAAACGTGTGGTTAGGTAAACTGACCGTGATCGACATGACCCCATTGGGTTGACTGGGCCGTAAAACCTCAACACAAATTACCCAACAGCTTAAGTTCTGACAAGACATGCATGCATGTACAGGCTGGCCAGATGCTTCATTTTTTTCACTTGTTCTCATGTCCTATGCATATGAGGTTGGAGAGTTCATGACTGGAGTTTAGATTGTCATACTGTGAAACCCATTCCATATTTTCTATACTCACATCTATGCTCAATTTATCTTCCACGGTTCCAGATAAGGTGCACTGTTGTTTTTTTTTTTTTTTTCAAACAAAAAGTATGTGTACCCAGCGGGCACATGACATAAATACAACGTCGCCACAATGTTGATGCAACGTCATATGACATAAATACAACGTCGCCACAACATCGATGCAACGTCATGACGTTGCATCGACGTTGAGGCAACATTGTATTTACGTCGTGCCTGCCGGGTAATGATATTTTTCTTATTTTTCCATGAAAATATCATATTTATGTTGTGGGTACTCATTAGAAACACTTCTCATTAGAAACACTTCACAGAAGTGCTTTTAATGAGTACACACAACCTATGTTTTCATGGTGTTTTATGAAGAAAAATATTGACCCAATGCACTCCCTTATCTAGATCTATGGTATCTTTTATTTTTTTCTCCAGGGGTTAGCATATTTAAAGCAAGCATGCCAGTTAAGGCACTGCAACTCGGGTTTCAATTAATAACTGATCAGTTGGCTTCTTAAATTCATATGAAACATACCATTAAAATGTCTTACTGTTTAAACAGGTCATTGGATAATATTTTTTCATACACTTTAACATTCTTTTTTTTTCACTTAGTTCATTTAAAAAATTATATTGATGATTCCTTATCATACCTTTTTTCAGTTAGAGTTAAACTTCTTCAAAATTTATATTAATGATTTTTTTATTTTTGTTCCAAGTTTCTCAAATGCACCAGTGTACATATGCAGAGGTGAGGCACATTATTATATCTTATTCTTTATATTTTAGTAGACATTTATCTGCGATGACAATGAATAAATGCAGTATATGTACTCATTGTTACAGAAAGATGTATTTATGGGGAATAGATTCATCTTCAAGGGGAGATAACAAAACCATTTTGCTTCCCTTCTAAAAAGTGATCTTTCTGCTTCCTTACTGAAAAAGGATCTATTTTAAAAGGAAAGAATTTGCTCCCATCGGGAGCAGATTCTTTCCTCTTGGAGTAGACCCCTTTTTGGGAGGGGCTTGATGAGCAAGAAAGCAAACATGAAGTCACAAAAGTTGTTTCTTGTTAAAAAAGTCAGAAAAAAACTACCAAGTGTATCCAGTCCCCTTAATTAATGCTACATTGTATGCGATTTCCCACAGAATGCGATGAAAATTAGCTGGCACCATTTCCATAATTTTGAAGTATCTCAAAAGGACTGGTTAAGGAGTATTTGATGATAATTATGGCTTATTTTTTCTTACAAAAAACATATATTGTGGGTCTCTTTGGATGCGCCTCTCTGAGGCTCTTCTAATGAATACCCACAATGTTTGCTTTCATGGCAATCAGGCAAAAGTTATCTTAGAATTATCGTGGAATACTCCTCCTTAACAAGTCCTCTGGTATCTGTCACGGGTCATTGCATGTTGTAAAATGCTGTCTTCGTGTATTAATCCTTTGGGATGCATAAAGCATGAACTTTGAACTTTGTCAGAAAGTTATGTGTTCTTATTGTATTTGATGAATGACTGTGAGTTTGCTTTTGTGGGTCAGATTATTTGCACGTGTTCCATTCATTCTTGCGATAGTGGGTGTGGTTTTAATAATGTGTGGGTTTGGTGGAGATGCGACAATTTGGCCTGTGTCTTCATTTTGCCGTCCTCACATGGTGACTTATTCACTCTCATGATACAAAGCAATGAACCAGATAAGAGTGGTATTGAGATTAATGCTTGGCATGATCATAGCTTCAGATAAGAGGGGTATCCAGATAATAGTTTTCTTTTTCTGCATGAAAACATATGTTGTGGGTACTAATTAGAAGTGCCTCATGAGGCGCTTCTAATAAGCACCCAAAACATATGTTTTCATGCTGAAATAAGAAAAGTATCAATTCTGTTGACAAAAATGCTTTATCTGGAGCTATGCACGATGGGTAAAAATTTCAGCAGATGACACTTTGAACAACTATTTTTCCCAGAAAATGCAGTTCAGCAGGTCACCCAAATTCTCCTAAGGAGATAATTTGCATGAAGTGTCAAAACAGGAATTTTTGGGGGGGAAAATAAGAAAAAAACAACAACAAAGAATGACATCTGTTTGTTGCCATTTGTTGTCAGCTGATTTTCCTTTTCACCTTATCTGGCAGGGCTTTTAATGTGTTAATTCAGGAAACTAATATCTAAATATGTTCTAGATATAAGGTTAAATATTTAATTTGGTTGAAAATTTCATGTAGACAGCTCCAGATAAGAAGGGGTATCCACATATATTTTTATTTATCAACGAAAACGTGTTGTGGGTACCCATTAGAAGCACCTTGAAGGGTAACCACAACATTTATTTTTGTGGAGAAATAAGTAAAATATTAGCACTTTTCAAATGAAAAAAAAACAACAAAAAATGGCCTGATCTGGAGCTCTGTGATTTTGTTAGGGCTTATTTTAACATAGTCCTGCTGAACCTGGATATATCCTGCCTTTGCAAACAGTGTAGACCCAGATCAGTTGGCTTCTTAGAGACAAACTGATCTGGATCTGCACTGTTTGATATTCAGTTGTGAATTTATATCAACAGTCTAGCAATTTGATTGACTGGAATATGAAGTTGGCATGGCATCTTTATTTATTCAGCAGGACAAGGGTTAAAAAGTCCATCTCCAAATAAGGTGATTTTCAACCAAGCTAAAGGGTTTATTCTTTTTCTTATTTCTCAGTAATACCTGTTGTAGGTACGCATTAGAAATACCTCACTGAAGCCCTTCTAATGAGTACCCACAATATTATGTTTTCGAGGAGAAATAAGAAAAATACCCCCACTTATCTGAAGCTTTGATGTGTCAATATTATTACAGTAAAACCTGTGTAAGAGAGCCACCTTCGAGACTGACTTTAAATAGTGGTTGATGTGGAAAAAGTTATCTGTCTTATAAAGGTACATGTCATGTAATTTTGCTAGCAAAATTACATGATATGTACCTTTATAAGACAACCACCTTTCCACATCAACCACTAAGGTCAATTTCAAAGGTGGCTGAGCCGGCCTCGGTGGCTCAGTTGGATGCGCCGTCCGACTGGAGACCAGGAGGTCGCGGGTTCAACCCCCGCCGAGGTCGGCGACATTCTTTCGTGGAGATTGATCATGAAATATTTTCTACGGTCATTCTCTCCCTTCCGCTGATTCAAGAAGGGCAGTTGTCAGTTTCTGGCGAAAGAAAGTGCACAATGCTGGTTAACCGCTTAGAGGACTAAGCCTGCCCAGTAAATGTGTGGTTAAGTAAACTGACCGCGCTCGACATGACCCCATTGGGTTGACTGGGCCGTAAAACCTCAACACAAACAAAATCAAAGGTGGCTGTCTTACACAGGTTTTACTGTACTAGAATAGATCACTGCTGCCATCACACATTGTCTTTGACTGTTGGCGATTGGGAGCAGTAAGTTGGGTGCAAGCTTAAGCAATTTTGTTTAAAAAAGACAAAAAAAGAAAAAAAAAAAAAAAAAAAAAAAGGGGGCTGCTTCATGGAAAGCCCAAAATTATTCCACATGCATAGAGAGAAACCCCTGACAAGACTGCCATATTTACCTTAAGCATTGAGACAGAGACATGCCTGAGCAAACAGGCCCAGATTGGATGCCAGAGAATGCGGCATCTGATAGGGTCTACACTATTTACCTGTTTGCAATTCATCCAGCAACTGAATACATGTAAATTGTCTTTAACTGGATTTTATGGGTGTTATTTTGACATGTATGATCAGGAGTTACACGATGTCCCAATATTTAGAGTAAACACTTGTAAGTTGATCTTTTCATAGCTCCAGATAAAGCACTTTTTTCAACCGAAGTTATTTTTTCTTATTTCTGCATGAAAACATATGCTGTGGGTGCTAATTAGAAGAGCCTCAGTGTGGCTCTTCTAATAAGCACCCAAACCATATGTTTTTGTGCAGAAATAAGAAAAATATAATCTGGCTGTCCCCTTTTATCTGAAGCTATGATTTTATTTTCATGTGTGGTTTAAGAAGGCTTTCAGCATGTTGGGGCTGAAACACTTTTATCTTAACTGTTTGTAGAGCATAGGGTCCAAGTTAGAAATGGATTTTAAAGTCCTTTTTGGCTTGAGTGTTTGATTTTTTTTCTTTTTTTTTTTTTTTTTTTGCAAATTTATAACAGTCTTGAGTTTGTTTTTACTGATTTTTTATAACACAGCTATGGATAAAGAGGTAGCCTGAATGTAATTTTTGCTATTTTTGCGCCAGAATATATGTTGTTAGCACTCATTAGAATTACATGTACATGTTCGGTGCGGGAATAGCTCAAATTATATCATAACTCCAGATAAGAGGGGATGTGGGGTAAATATATTTCTTATTTCTGCAAGGATGCATATGTTTTGGGTACTCATTAGAAGTGCCTCAGTGAGGTGCTTCTAATGAGTACCTACAACATAAACTTTTGTAGAGAAATAAGACAAATATAAATACTTTTTGGGGAAAATCCCCATCTTATCTAGAGCTGTGCCGTAACTGGAGAGTGTGATTTATTCATTTACAAATATTATATGTATGTGGTGGAAGGATAGGTAGCATTTAAATAGATATTTTTGGCAATTTTTGCTTTTTTTTTTTTTTTGAAAGTTGATATTTGTTGTATTAAGTGAAATAATGTTTTTGGGGGCATCTTAAAAACTGCTGGATGAGTGGCAATCATTGTAGAGCCTGATCAGATGTCTATTTTGCAGCATCTGATGTGAGTCTACACTGTTTGCATAGACCTGTCTGCCCCCAGTACTACTGTGTTAGGTTAAATGCAGTCTTTTCCTTAAACTGGAAACATTTCCTTAAACTGGAGACATTTTTTCGCTTGATCCAACATCTGTATACTTGAACTTAACCCTTAAAAAAAGAATCTTATGCAGTGTGCGAATGGCAGAGGCATCTGCTATATGTAGGAAAAGAGGTTTCTAATCACATGGCTGAAGGTGAGGAACTTTTTATTTCACCAAAATTGATATTTTTCTTACTTCTCCATGTAAACATGTCATGGGTTCTCATTAATTTTCGGTTGAAAAAATATGCCTTACATTATTGATATGCAGGCAACAAAGGACCAGACATGCCTGTGCATTGGCACATTCTGATCAGGACCTTCAGAGCGTGCTTACAGTATTGATATTGTAGAATATAGTGACAGAGAAGGCAACTGCCAGACTGCAGAAATACATTGGCCGATTAGGGCCTTTGCTGTTCGCATGTGACATAAGGCGTGGTGCGATTTTAGACATCTTCATTGTGCAGCATGATGGGATAGCCCCGTATATATACGGGTGAAAATACATTCATTATAGTTCAAGATTTTCCTCCAGAATTATCAGTAGTAGTACTGATAAATTAAATTATTGTATGTTTGAACCATTTATAAAGATAACAGGAAACAAACAAGAATGTGTTGTAGTGTTTTACATCCTTGTGGACTATCCTATATACCTTAAAGATTCAGTTATGCTGGAGCATTGTTGACATATCAGACACGGCAGAATGCAGTATCTGATCTGGGTACTCATGGACTTAATACAGCCCGAGTCTCCTATTTTCCTTCTTTTGTGTGTTCTTTATTCACAAAGGCATCCTTTTAGATTTTTAGCTTACCCGAGATATGCTTACCCTAAATATTTTTAGGATGAGCTATAGTGATCACTTTTTGTCCGTCGTCAGTCCATCTGACAGGAATGGGTAGCTAGGTGGCTTTGGATTATTAACAGTTTCAATGTATTTGAATGGGATTTATTTCATTAGCCACATAAAATCAGTCTTTTATGTGGCTTATTTTTAGTTATGTGGCTTTTAGCCACATAAGTATGCTAAAATAGTGATGGTAGCCACATAACTATTCATTAGTTAGAATGTCCGTCCGTCTGTTAACATTTTCATATGGAGCCTCGTTAGGTTGGGGAAACGAAAGGTTGCTAAAAAGGTCGCGGTACGTTGACCACAATGGCCGCCATGCACATATATGGTAGAAACCTTTAAAAATCTTCTCAAGATCCGGGGATGCCTTGGGGCTGAATCTGTGCACAAATCATCGGGGACAGGTCTGCCAAAGTTGCTAAAATGAGAGTGGTACATTGATGTTTGACTTTTTTACGGTGAGGTCAAGTTTGCTTCCCTATGCATTTGTATGGGCCCCATACATGTGTATGGGAATAATTTTGCGAACGTCAAATGACTTCTTTTCTCAAGCTGCCATGCCAATGTTGCTCAAATTTCATGTGGAGCCACTTTGGGGTAGGGAAAAGAAAGATTGCTAAAATGGTTGCGGTCCACTGACCAAGATGGCCACCATGCCCATGTATGGTAAAAATCTTCTCTAGAATTGAGGATGCCTTGACGCCCAATCTTTGCACAAATAATTGGGGACGGGAGGTCTACCAAAGTTGCTAAAATGAGGGTCGTACATTGAGGTGTGACCTTTTTAAGGAGAGGTCAAGTTTGCTTTGGTATGCATTTGTATGGCCCCATACATATTTGTATGGGAAAAATGTTGAGGACTTCAAGAGACTTCTTGAAGCCTCCTTGGGGCAGGGGAAAGAAAGATTGCTAAAATGGTTGCGGTCCATTGACCAAGATGGCATCCATGCCCATAAATGGTAAAAACCTTTAAAAATCTTCTTCTCCAGAACCAAGGATGCTTTTGGGGCTGAATCTTTGCACAAATCATAGGGGATGGGAGGTCCACAAAGTTGTTAAAATGAGGGTTGTACATTGATGCCTGACGTTTTTATGGAGAGGTCAAGTTTGCTTCCCTATACATTAGGACCAGTAGGGATGTCACGTGCAAGAGAAACAATACTCATTTGCTTCGTTATGTACTTGCATCCCCTGAATCTGAAATCTTGTGCAGGCCACAACTCCCATACAGTTGGAAATAATTTGATATTTGGAAGGGACTCATATCAGGTCACACAGAAGTGTTATGCAAGGACAATTCTTGCTTATTCCTTTTTATAGTTATCTCCCTGGAACAAATTCCCATGCCAAAGTCTTGTGCACTTCATAACTTCATAATGGTTTGAAATATTTTAATAATATTTGGTAGAGACATAGATAAAGACCAGTAGACATGTAGTGTGCAAGAGGGACAACTCTGACTTTCTTCATTGTGTACTCATCTTTCCTGAAACCAAAACCTTTTGTAGGCCATAACACCTTACCATGTGAGATAATTTGATTATATTTGGTAGGGACATATATCCGGTTAAGTAGGAGGGTCGCATGCAAGAAGGCAACTCTTACTTTGTTCTTTCTAGTTATCTCCCCTGAGGAATTTCAAGGCCAAATTCTTGTGCACTTCATAACTCATAATGATTTGAAATATTTTGATAATATTTGGTAGATGCATAGATAAGGATCAATAGGCTTGTTGCATGCAAGAGACTTTCTTCATGTACTTATCTCCCCTGAAGCCGAAAGCATAACTCCCATAATGTTTGAGATAATTTGATAATTGGTAGGAACATAAATCAGATGAAGTAGGTGTAGCAAGCAAAAAGGACAACTCTTGCTTTGTTCTTTTCTTAAGTTATCTCCCCTGAACAAATTTCTTAGCCAGTGTTGTGCACTTATTTACTTCTTTATGGTTTGAAATATTTTGTTAATATTTGGTAGAAGTAGAGATAAGGACCAGTAGTTGTGGCACCTGCAAGAGAGACAACTCTGACTTTCTCTGCCGTGTACTTATCTCTCTTGAAACCAAAATCTTGTGCAGGCCATAACTATCATACTGTATTAGATAATTTGATAAAATATGGTGGGGACATTTTTCAGGTAAGTGTCATATGCAAGAAGGGCAACTCTTGCTTTGTTCTTTTTTATAGTTATCTCCCTTGAATAAATTTAAAAGCCAAATTTTTGTGCACTTCATAACCTCTTAATAGTTTAAAATATTTTCAAAGTATTTGGTAGAGGCATAGATAAGGACCAGAAGGGGTGTCAGGTGCAAGAGAGACAACTCCCACTTTTTGTTATGTATTTATCTCCCCTGAAGCCAAAATCTTGTGAAGGCCATACCTCCCATACTGTTCACTTATAATTTTGATCACATTTCATACTACCTTTGCTTTTTATTACTTCGCACTGTTTCAATATTTCCTGATATTAAAATATACACCAAATTTCTGACTGACAAAGAGGCGATCTTGAAAAGATGGACTGAGCACTTTGATAGTGTTCTTAATTGCCATCATCTATCAATGATGACGCTATCAACAGACTACCACAGGTGGAATTTAATCTGCTGCTTGACGAGTTCCCTACCGTCGCTGAAACCGTGAAAGCAATAAAACTTCTGTCATCTGGCAAGACTCCAGGATCAGATGCAATACCTGCTGAGATCTACAAAGCAGGAGGAACTCCAGTTGCAAAGATGATGACCAAGTTATTTCACATTATGTCGAGAAAAGAAGGCATCCCTCAAGAATTCAAGGATGCATCAATTATTCACCTGTTCAAACGGAAAGGGAATCCTCAGTTGTGTGATAATCATCGTGGCATCTCTTAATTGTCAATAGCTGGGAAGGTCCTTGCAAGAGTTCTACTTAACCGACTGAATGAACACCTTGAACAGTCAAGGCTTCTACAAGAAAGCCAGTGTGGATTCAGAAAGGACAGAGGAACAATTGACATGATCTTCACAGCAAGGCAGCTTCAAGAGAAATGCCAGGAACATGGGCCTCTACATGACCTTTATTGACCTTACCAAAGCATTTGATACAGTCAGTCGTAAGGGTCTTTGGAAAATTATGGCAAAGTTTGGCTGTCCGACCAAGTTCATAGCAATGGTGAGGCAGTTCCACGATGGTATGCTTGCAGGGGTCCAAAATGATGGTGAGTTTTCTGATCCATTCCCTGTGACAAATGGTGTCAAGCAAGGCTATGTAGCCCCAACTCTGTTCAGCATGATGTTCTCTGCCAAGCTTAAGCTGCTTTCCAGGATGGTGACAATGGTATACCTATTAGGTATCGCTTTGATGGGAAGCTTCTCAACCTAAGAAGGTTGCATGCCAAATCCAAGGTGCAGACAGATATGCTAGATGAGTTCCTCTTTGCTGATGACATGGCAAAGGGTGCTCCAACAGAAGAGAAGATGCAAAAAGGTGTAGATCAAGTATCTGACTTCTGTGACAGCTATGACCTCACAATCAGCATCAAAAAGACGGAGGTTGTTTATCAACCAGCACCTGGCAAGCCTTACAGGGAGCCCACCATTACAGTGAAAGGTCAAAGATTGCAAGTGGTAGACAAGTTCACCTACCTTGGAAGCACATTGTCAAGAGTTGTGCACATTGATGATGAAGTCAATGCAAGGATTGCCAAAGCTAGTGCAGCATTTGGCCGACTACGTGGTAGTGTTTGGGATCGAAGTGGAATCAGGCTTGACACAAAGCTAAAAGTCTACAAAGCTGTGGTGCTGCCAACACTATTGTATACATGTGAAACATGGACAGTTTACCAATGGCACACCAAAAGACTGAACCACTTCCATACAAGCTGCCTTAGAAAACTTTTAAAGATTAAGTGGCAAGACAGGATTCCAGATACAGAAGTCCTGAAAAGGGCAGGGATGCAGTGTACATACTCTTCTGAAACTGGCACAGTTAGGATGAACAGGTTACCAGGATGCCTGAGGAATGTTTGCCAAAGAAACTCCTCTATGGAGAACTAGAAATGGGCAAACACGCCCATGGTGGTCAGAAGAAGCGATACAAAGACACCCTCAAAGCCTCCCTCAAAGACACCCTCAAAGCCTCCCTCAAGGATTTCAACATACCAACAGAGTCATGGGAACAAATTGCACAGTGGTGAGGTCTCATCAGAAGAGGTGCTAGTGGATATGAGGCAAAAAGAATCGGTGAAGACGAGCAGAAACGTGCACAGCGCAAAGCCAGAGCTAAGGCATCACCAACAGAGCTGTCTTGCTCTAACCTCTGTTGCTCCATCTGCAACAGACAGTTTAGAGCTAGAATTGGTCTAATCAGCCATCTTAGAACACACAAACAGTGGCATTTCTCGCATGTGATTAAGACTGGTCATTGTCAGTAATGACCAAATTTAGAAGTGGCTGTTCGGTCGGGGGATTTGCCATCCCTTCCGATGGCTATTTTTCACAAGGGAGACAATTTTTGTGACCATGTTTGCTTTCCTGCACATCAAGCCCCTTCTCTAAAAGTAAAGCACTTATGCTTTTATTTTAGACCCAATTTTAGAAGGGGCAAAAATCAATTTTCACAGTTGCCTCCCCTGAGAGTATCCATTCCTCTTAACCAACGTCCAAAACTCCCCTTAAACAAACTCCAAAACTTCCCTTAAACAACCTCCAAACTTCCCCTCGAACAACCTTTAAAATTCTCAATATAAATCCCCCTTGACCTCCAAAATACCCCTTTAATCTCAAAAACTTCCCTTAAGGGGGATCTGTCCACATCTTCACTGTTTAGTTTATGATTATCAGTATGAAACTGACAATCACGGATTTAGCTGAACAAAAGCCAATTGTCATTTTTTCTTGTGTCAGAAGCATGTGCTGTTCCACTAGTTGGCAAAGTTATTTGTCATTCTTTGAATGTAAATAAGCTTTGAGACGCAAAGCATTATTCCGAGCGATTTAGAAAGCTTACTGGATGACCCTGTTCATTAACAGGCAGCGCTCAATAAATGTGAATGCTAGATCCGTCCCAAGTTGTTGTTTTCTAAGTGCTGTGACATGTTTTCAATAAGTATAACAGGCGGAAACAAAATGTCTTTGTCATACATTTCAACTTAAGTTTGGAAATCTTTCTTAATAAGTGAATAATTAACTGACATACATGTATAAACTTCGCTAAACATCTCCTCTTTTGGGCAAATAATGCTACATCAGCAGCTGTGTGTGTTATATGCAAATGAGCGCACTTATCAAAGGGAACCGGAATGTCAAGAAGGAACACTTTTGAACAAAGATTGCACTTCTTCAGGATCATATCCAACAAGTGTTTCGTATATATGTAAAAAATTAATATCGACATACAAACTTTTACAAGGTGTTTTTGGAATGAAAGACATTGATTTCATGTGTTTATCGAAACCTTTTCCCTCAAGAAGAGGTTACAGTTTACGATGATGGAAAAAACTTATTGCTTGTGTAAATAGAAATAGAGTAATTTGCTAAATAAAACAGGCATTTTCTGAGGTAAATTCTTGAATTACAGTCAAACCTGTGTTAGTGGTCACCTCTATTAAGCAGCCAACCTGTATTAAGCAGCCAGAGGAAAGTTGCCCAAAAATTCAGACATATATATTTGAACTGTATTAAGCAGCCACCTGCCTTCAGCAGCCACATTTTAAGCTTCCCATGGGTGGCTGCTTAAGACAGGTTTGACTGTATTTAGATTTTTTCTCACACTTACCTCCATTGGGCATTAAAAATCTTGAATTTTTTACCTACCTTTCCCCAGCAGCATCTTGTATGCAATACTATGATATATATCTTTTGCAATTTTTGCAAACAGAATTCAAGTTATCTACAAAATAAAATGGGTGAATTTCAGGGGAAAATTTAATAGTTTTCGTGTCATTTAATTTCGTGTTCGACAATACATCCTTGGACTTCATTTTATGTGTTTTGTAATGGAATTACATGTTTCCTCACAGTCGTAAATGCTTTTCAGATATTCACAATGTTCTAGCCTTCTCCATATTTCACAAAGTTTGCATTATCCTTAAACAACCTCCAAAACTCCCATTTAACAACCTCTAAAACTTTCCTTAAACAGTCTCCAAAACTCCCATTAAACATCCTCCAAAACTTCCCTCAACCTCCAAAACTCCCATTAAACAACCTCCAAAATTTCCCTTAACCTCAAAATTCTTGAACAACCTCTAAAACTCCTAAACCTCCAGATTTCCCATTAACCTTCAATTCTTCAAAACTCCCCTTATGCAACTTCCAAAATACCCATTAAACAACTTCAAAGCGGCCCCTTAACTGCCAAAATGCCACTTACATAACTTCCAAAACTCCCTTTAAAGAACCTCCAAAATTCCCCTTTAATAACCTTGTAAACTAGAGCTGTTTTTAACAAAAAAATTATGTCTTCCCCAAGCTACCTGTGTGTCTGTATAGGTCTTCATTAAGGTAAACATGACCAAATTCCTTTGTGGCATTTATTTACATGATATGAAGGAGACACAAGGTGAAAATCCTGCACATTGTCTGATGATGCTGAACATTTCTATGAAGTTTCATGAAAATACCCTGAACGGTTTTTAAGTTAAATAGCAGAAATGAAACTTCTTCAAAGGGAAAAACTTTAAAAAATATATAGACAAGAATTACGGTTCTTGTAGTTTGCACGTCATCTGATGATGCTTTATATTATTTTCTATGAAGTTTCATGAAAATATCTTGAACGGTTTTCAAGTAATAGAGTAGACACAAATTGACCATTGTCAAATTTCAAAGGGGAATAACACCTAAAAATGTAGACAAGTTATGGTTTTTGTGGTGTGCACGTCATTTGTTGATGCTTTATATTTCTATAAAGTTTCATGAAAATACCCAGAATGGTTTTCGCACGAAATTACCATTATCGAAATTCAAAGGAGAATAACTCCAAAAATGTATAGATAAGAGTTATGGTTCTTGTGTTGTGTACATCGTCTGATGATGCTTTATATTTCTATGAAGTTTCATGAAAATTTCTTAAAGGGTTTTCAAGTTATAGAGTGGACATGAAATGACCATTGTCAAATTTCAAAGGGGAATAGCCTACAAAACTGTATAGACAAGACTTACGGTTCTTTTGTTCTGCATATCCTCTGATGATGCTTTATATTTCCATAAAGTTTCATGACGATATCTTGAATGGTTTTCTCTAATTTCAAAGGGGATTAACTCCAAAAATGTATAGACAAGGGTTAGGGTTCTTGTGGTCTGAACGTGGTCTGATGGTGCTATATATTTCTATGAAGTTTCATAAAAATATCTTGACCAGTTTTCAAGTTACAGAGTGGACACAACTGCGTGACAGACGGACAGACAACCGAGGCAAAAACCATGTCTCCACCCCTGTCAGGGGGAGACATAAGTCTCCTTAAACATCTTCCAAAACTTCCCTTCATCTCCAATATTTCCCTAAACAACCTCCAAAATTCCCCTTAAACAACCTCAGAAACTGAAAAGAGTATTGAAACCAAAATAAGGCACATATCTGAGCTTTTGGTCCAGAAAAGCTGTTTGAATCCTTTATCTCCAAGAACACACAGCACAAGTGTAATCTGGTTGAACTTCAGTTGTTAAGATGCATACACATGTAGAGACGTTATCACTGTACCCAAACCTATACCCACATTACTCTGCTGCTCCAGATAAGATTGGTTGTCCACAATATTTTTCTTATTTGTCCACAAAAACATGTTTTGGGTACTCGAAAAGCGCCAAACTGAGACGCTTCTAATGAGTACCAACAATACGCTTTCCTGGAGAAATAAGAAAAATATCAGTGTTTCTTTGGTTGTAAAAAACACCTTTTCTGGAGCAAAGCCCACAAGCATACCTTGTTACAAATCATCTGATTATATGGAGTCCCCATACTGTAAGGCTACTAAGGAACAAAGAGGCAACAGTGCAGTATATTACCTTTTAATATAAAAACATGATAAATTATTTCATGCAAAATCCAGGTACACCAAAACTTCTTTATAACACTATTGTTGGGATCCATAGCATAAAGCGTGTTAGTTAAACAACCGTGTTATATCCAAACAAAAATGTATAGATTATATTGAAAAATGACCATTTATGGTCATTTTTCAATATAATCTATACATTTTTTGGATCCATCTTAGAACCGTGTTATATCCGAAACCGTGTTATAATGAACCATGTTATAAAGAGGAAGAAGTGTTACACTATGGGTATAAATATAAACGTGCCTGGTGAGGTTTCAATTTTCTATTTGATATAATACAGCTGGGAACCAGAGGCCTCAGGTCACCAGACAAGGTTATATTTTTTTCCTATACAAACAAAACGATTCCAGGAAGTTGTCAAAATTCTTATCACTGGCATGGTATATTGTGTGCAATATTAAAACAAGGGGGCCATGTTGGCCCTGGATTGCTCACCTGAGATAGGCTCCGGACAAGGGATTACATATATTTGAGGTCAAAGGTCAAGGTCATGTTGAAACCAAATGTGAAAGTGACAGACTCATCAAGATGTATTCACATAAAAAGCTTGGTATTGAAAGGTTGTTTAGTTCAGGAGATATGCTCCTGACAATGGATTATTTAACCAATGGATGTTCCATTGTCTCTATATAAACAAAACTGAAGTTAATTTTTTAATAAACGAAAATTATACCATAGCTGGACCATGGGATAATTTTCAGCTCTGGCCGCCATTTTATTTAGCCGAACAGAACCATTTTAGTAATTTTGGAAGAAGGGGCATAAAAGGAACATTGCTGTGAAATTATTTTGAAATCTAGCCATTGGCCTAGGAGATGCCGTTTAAAGAATTTTCTGTTTTTAGCTCTGGTGGCCATTTTCAGCCAAGCAGAACCATTTTAGCAATTTTGGGAAAAAGGGTGTTTCTGTGAAATTATTTTGAAATTGGGCCATGGGCCTAGGAGATGTCATTTAAAGACTTTTGTATTTTTAGCTCTGGCAGCCATCTTGTTTAGCTGAGCAGAACCATTTGAGCAATTTAGTAAAGGGCCATGGGTGAAATATTACCGTGATGTTTGGTGGACATTGGTTCAGTAGTATAAGAAATTGCTGACGACACACGACGGACACAGGGTGATCACGATAGCTCACCTTGAGCACTTTGTGCTCAGGTGAGCTAAAAAAAAATCCATATTTCTATACATAATGTACTCATACATAAAAGTTTATAAAAAAAAATCATACACTGAATAAATGTATTTAAACACCTAAGTTAAAAACATCTAACATCTATACATATAAAAATGTTCAAAAAAGCATTGCAAAACCATTATATAATAGCTAGTCATATGCATTGGAAAATATTTTTTTTCTTTATTAAAAGAATAGTCATAACATCATAACTGTAAACGAAAAACAATTATCAAAATTACCCATTAACAATTTGAAACATTCGGGTGGCTGAGTGGTTAACACTCCTGACTTCGAATCACAACATATCACAATAAAAACATGGAAGGATAATACCCTGCCACTATCATGTGGCAGGCAGATAACTCTGTCAAAAGTTGACAAAATTTGCCCATCAGCAATCCCAAACCAGATCTCCACAATATCAATGCACATATCAGGTTTGGTAAAAATCCATTGACAGTTACTCAAGTTATCATCCAGAAAGAAAAATTCGGACATGTTGCGGGCAGATAACGCTGTCAAAAATTGATGAAATTTGCCCATTAGCAATCTCAAACCAGGTCTCCACAATATCAATGCACATACCAAGTTTGGTGAAAATCCACTGATAACACGTTATCGTCTGGAAACCAAAATACGGATGTGTAGCAGGCTGATAACTCTGTCAACAAATTGACGAAATTGGCCCATTAACAATCCCAAACCAGATCTCCACAATATCAATGCACATACCAAGTTTGGTGAAAATCCAATGATATCTACTCAAGTTATCATTTGGAAATGAAAGTAACAAAAATATGGATGGATAGATGAACAGACGATGGATGGGCAGACTAACGGAAGTCCAACATAAAACCATTATACCCCGCCACTGTTGTGTGGCATGGTATAAAAAGGTGTAAAACACCAAATCACCATTGCGCTGCCTCTATGTGACTCAGCTGCCTGGCAGCGTCAAAAAAAATCTGTAAACTGTAATCACCATCAACCATTAACAATTCCAACTAGGCCCCAAGGTTATAAAACTTTGTTCATGATTAATTCAGCTGAGCATGAAATTTTCTCTGGTAATAAATATGAACAACTCAGCTGAGCATGAAATTTTCTCTGGTAATAAATATGAAATAGTTGGCATTTTCATATTTATTAGCAGAGAAATTTTCATGTTTAGCTATGTTTAACAAGAAAGAATTTGCAATTGTTAGTAATTTGAGATTTATTAGCAGGACAAATTTCATGCTCAGCTGAGTTGAGCATGAAAAAGGTTTTTTAACCCTGGGGCCAGATCTTTATCAAATCCATAACTATGGTACAGCATTTCAAAACTTTATTCCATACTTTTTTTGCCTGTTTTTATGTATTCATTTAACACTATTTTATGGAATGGCAAATAGTGTAGACCCTGATCAGTCTGCTCTGTCAAGTAAACAGTGTAGACCCTGATCAGACTGCTCCTTCAAGCAAACAGTGTAGATCCTGATCAGACTGCTCCTTCAAGCAAACAGTGTAGACCAGAATCAGTTTGCTCCTTCAAGCAAACAGTGTAGACCCTGATCAGATTGCTCCTTCAAGCAAACAGTGTAGACACTGATCAGATTGCTCCTTCAGGCAAACAGTGTAGACACTGATCAGACTGCTCCTTCAGGCAAACAGTGTAGACCCTGATCAGATTGCTCCTTCAAGCAAACAGTGTAGACCAGAATCAGTTTGCTCCTTCAAGCAAACAGTGTAGACCCTGATCAGATTGCTCCTTCAAGCAAACAGTGTAGACACTGATCAGACTGCTCCTTCAAGCAAACAGTGTAGACCCTGATCAGACTGCTCCTTCAAGCAAACGTCCAGACAGATTGCTCCTTCAAGCAAACAGTGTAGACCCTGATCAGACTGCTCCTTCAAGCAAACAGTATAGACCAGAATAAGATTGCTCCTTCAAGCAAATAGTGTAGACCCTGATCAGACTGCTCCTTCAAGCAAATAGTGTAGACCCTGATCAGACTGCTCCTTCAAGCAAAAGGAGCAAATAATGTAGACCCTGATCAGACTGCTCCTTCAAGCAAACAGTGTAGACACTGATCAGACTGTTCCTTCAAGCAAACAGTGTAGACCCTGATCAGACTGCTCCTTCAAGCAAACAGTGTAGACCCTGATCAGACTGCTCCTTCAAGCAAACAGTATAGACCCTGATCAGACTGCTCCTTCAGGCAAACAGTGTAGACCCTGATCAGACTGCTCCTTCAAGCAAACAGTGTAGACCCTGATCAGACTGCTCCTTCAAGCAAACAGTGTAGACACTGATCAGACTGCTCCTTCAAGCAAAATGTGATCAGACTGCTTCTGAAGACCTACCAAGTATATCATGTCCCCTTAACCCTTAAAATGCCAAGAAAACCAAAAATGTCGTCTGTTTATGTTGTCTGCTGAATATTGCAAACTTTCCAAACCTATTTTTGCATACAGGCAAACAGTGTGGACCAGTCTGATCTGGGTCCACACTGTTTGCAAAAATGACTTCTAAAATCACAAGCAGATGACAAAGCAGACGCCAATTGTTGTGATTGGCAGTTTAAGGGTTAATACATACATAACATAATACATGTATATTGATGGATTACACAACCTGTACAATACAATAAAATACAGTCCAACTTCAATAGCTGGAACACCTTTGAGACCATGGAAATGTGCTCTAGATATGGGTAGTGTGAGCCACTGAAGCTTAACCCTTCTCATGCTGAATAAATTAAGATGCCACGCCCACTTCTAATTTCCAGCCAATCAGATTACTTGATCCGGGTTTTTGATAGAAATTCACATAGTTAATGACAAACAGTGTAGATCCAGATCAGTTGGCTTCTTCAGAAGCCAACTGATCTGGATCTACACTGTTTGCTAAGACAGGGCATGTCATGTTCAGCAAGAGAAGGGTTAATCATAGCACAAGGTCAGGAGGGTAATGAGCATAATTAAGGGGTATTTTGATCTTCTTCAAAATAATGGTATGTTGAGTGTACTCAATAGAACTGATGCAATGAGACAATTCTAATGAGTACAGACAACACATGAAATAAGAAAATTTCCATAAATATTTGTTTTCTTGAGCTATTTGAAGGATTTCCTAGGGACTCAAAAATTAGTTCTAACTAGCCATGGTAAATGAGCCATCAGTGTTTGAGTCATTGAGATTTTACTGTAATCTTTCGACATCACTCGGAAAGGCGTTTTTATGCTTGGCATTTTATTATAAATGAAAAATATTTTGTTCTGATTGACCATATCTTATCAGAAACCATTTGCCTTTTCTGTTTCTATGTTTTGTTCTCAAATATTTACCCTAAAATTAAATTTACAGCCAAATATTGGTCTGACCTATGCAATTTCTATAGCAAACTGATTTTTTGGATATTTTTCTAAGAAAATATTTTTTACTTTTCTTTGTTGAATATGAATTATTGAACTTTCACAACAATATTGTGAAAATTTCAGAAAAAATGAACAAGCGGAACTTGTTGAAAATCTGCCTCCGAGTTACCTACCCTTCAGATTTCTGCATAATTTGCATTCATTTTTACTATAGGAAAAAGTGAAAATATTTGATTTTTTTAAAAACCATTGACTAGAATAATTTTTTTCATGAAAAATGGTTTTGCATTTAATCATGACAAAAGTTTGCAAATTTACTTCTTCTGTGTAAAGCGCCAAGCAAGGAACAACTTTCTGAAAGATGTTGAAAGCACAGTAATGGTGCAAGAATGCAAAGGTAAGTTTTATAAAACAGTAAATTAGACTATACCTACAGTCTATTTAACCCATTTATACCAAGTGGACTATTCTACCTCACATCTTTGGACAGGTCCATTTCCTATATAAGCAATGTCTAGTTTTCCTTGTTACCATCTTTTGTAGTTTTTATATTTAAAGGCTCCATATTCCTCAAAAACAGACATTTTTTATCCAAGAAAGGTTTAATAAATTGATATATAATATTAATACGATCATAAAAATGTGGCATCTGACAGCCTTAAAATTCCAGTTAGTCTCTTATTTTTGAACTGGATCAAAAAAGAAATGATTTTTTATCATTTCTCTGAATTAATTTTGTCAACATTAATTCAGAGATATGATAAAAAAAAAAAAATCATTTTATTTCAAGAACGAGAGATTAACTGAAATAACAGGCTATCAGGTGCCCCATTTTATGATTTTATTAATACCATCAATCTATTAAACCATTCTTGGATAATAAGATGTCTATTTCTGAGGAATATGGAGCCTTTAATGCTAACAGTGTAGTCCCTGATCATGTGCCACATTCTGTGGCATCTGATCTGGGTCTACACTGTTTGCCAATGTCCCTTTTATGGGATGCTAGGCACAAATGAGTTAAACAAAGTAGGCAGGCACCTTAATTCCTTACCATACTTATCCTAAAATTTTGAACAAATGTACAGACAACACCCTTTATACGGAGACTCGATACAATGACAAAATTTGTTATAATGACAATTTGACTGTCATGAGACCTTCGCTTAAGAGGTAACTATTAGTCACAAATTATACAAGAATATTGTATTTAATACTTTAAAGAAACATATGTTTTGGATATTTGTTAGAATCACCTCTCTGAGGTGATTCTAACAAATATCTAAAGCATATGTTTTATGAGGAAATGAGAACAAAACAAGACCGTTCTTACATATTAATCTGCTCATTAAGTATTCTATACAACAGCAAATTCATTTTAATGGTAATGTCTTTGGAAACAAATGCTGCCATTGTAACGAGGGTTTACTGTTTTTTACTCCCTGTTTATGTGTATAAAAGACTGCTGGGCAAATGGCAACCAGCATGTGCATTGACCAGATGCCACATTCTGTTGCATCTGATCTGGGTCTATACTATTTGCTCAGGCATGTCTGTCCAAATACTTCCAGTAAAATTTAATGTAATACTCTGTTGGAGACAAAGCTGTTTTTCCCTTGGTAATTTACCTAGAAGAAATAGATTTGCAAAGGGGCTCTTACACGGTATAGGAAATTTACATTGGTTTCTGCCCACGCTTGGAATTGGATGAAATTCTGCACAATGGTTGCCTAGGGTATAACACTGATGATTATGAGGCATTGGCTTTTAAATGTAGTTCCATTGTAAATTTATGGTGTTTTGTATGCGGCCACTACCAAATCAGGGGGTGCCCTAATATTAACCTTCGTACAGTAAACAGGATTTCATTTTTCAGATGCTGGAATGTTTTATTAATTAAGGCCATCCTTAGTACATGTTTTGATACTATGGATGGCTTCATGTACTTAGCAGTAGTGTTGGAGCAATAACGTAAGTTGAACGGTAGCCCCATATTTCAGCTGCAGGTTATGTATTCATCCAGATATTATCTGCAATTTTACCAGGTTCCGATTCTTGTCAAGACACCATTTCAGCACAAAAAATTTCCATATGTATTAGGAATAAACACACAAAATTTCATAAAAATTGAAGACCGGTAACATGTTGTTTGAACAGCCTGAATACATATAGTCCTGAGTCGGCAAAATATGAAATTACCCAATACTCATGTATAAGCAGTATCATGTAAAGTCAACTTATCAATAGCTTTCAATTTGGATTACCATGATAAAGTATGATTTGTATAAGAAGTTGATACCATAATTGTACATATTCATTTATAACCAGTTGACTGAATTGCACCTTGTTGAACACCATGTCCAAAAAAAAAAAAAAAAAAAAAAAAAAAAACTTTTCGTTTACAGTATCTGGACCATGCAGACACTAAGTCCAAGTTCTCTGTATCTGTATATATAGGATTCCACTTCAAATACTTGACTGTGGAGGTATTTATCAGATAATAAAAAAGCAGGTAACAGTCTTGTAACTGACGATCATGATTATGAAACCTGGGTCTAGCTTTAAAGTTACTCGTTCAGGCAGACAGGCATGGTGGGCACAACTTGCTTACCAAGTAATGATTACTATCCTAGGACACCTGATTAAAATCTTCAGGGTCCATGTCTGTTGATTTCAACATTCAGAATTGATTTATGAGTTTGGATGAATGCTTTGGTACTACGACCTTACCTAGTTTAGATCTAAATATTTATTGGTTCTGAAAAACAAAACTGGTATTTCTTTTAAACGGCTAACCGCATTCATTATTTAACTGATACACTTCATGTGTATTTAGATCTATGTTGAATTCCTTTTTGTGCCTACACAGTGGTTTATTCTATGATAGCATTGATGACTTGAAACGTTTGGCCTGTGGTAGTGGTTGAAATTTTGATTGATAAGTCAAATGCCCCAGAAAGTAAAGGATACTCCTGTGTTAATTAACATATGGCGGAGTTTCAAACTAGTATGGAAGTCCTTAGGCAAATGACTAAAATATGAATGTCATACAACCTTTGGAAAAATCTTAAAGCTTTAACATGAAGAACTACAGAACACCAATTTGTTATTTAAGTCAAACTATGTGCACTAGAATAAAACTTATGCAGAACAGAAACAATTTCATATATGCTTACTGTAAGGAAGAAAGGATAGATCTGCTTTTCTGATAGCAAAAGTTAAGACCACATAAACAGTATTCTGTGCTGCTGTCATCAAAGATAACTGTTGAAACAAAGAGAAAAACTCCAGTGTTAGTGTCAATTCGATTGCAGGAAATACCGATTGAGGTGGCACATTTGAACATGTTACAGGACAAGAAATCCAGTGTTCATAATTTCAAAATACAATATAGGCTTGCAAGCAAGGTATAGATATATCAGAAGTTAAGTCTATAGGTATTATTTTCTTTTCAAGCGTTCTTAGTTTGGTTAGAGTTCACCAGTCCAGAAGCAAATCTCCAAAAATCCTATATCTGTTGATGGGGATGCAAATCCTTCTTCAAAACAAACAAACAAACAAACAAGCAACAACTACTTGCAATAGTACGTTTGCATATCTTCTTAATATGACAATGGAGATTATGGATCTCCCTGTTTTATGCCTATTTTTGTAATGGTGAGAATGGATAACCTTGTTTTACACCTATTTTAGTTTTATGCCTTTTGGGAAGTAATTATACAAAATGCTCAATGATTTGCTGACATGAAATAAAGGGTAAGATTTTGTTAAGCCTAATTTGTTAATTAGAATTTCTTTAGATTTAATTTGTTATGCTGTCTACATTTGTAATAGTTGGTTAGTCAGAGTCCATATAAATAGAAGGCAAGTAATAGAAAGTCATGAAAATTTAATGGGTAGCTCAAGATATATTCATTCCGAGTTGTCTAAACTCTCTTTGATTTGTTAAGTGTTAGAAATGTTTGATAACACTGCCTTTCTCTACTGTTTTTTATCAATGTAACAAAACAGTCAATTTTGTAAAAATCGACCTATATCCATTCAAGGCCTAAAATGACAATGTTACCGGTTTTGATTTTTTATGAAATTTGGTACAGCTATAGAGGATATATGTAGCAAATTTTCCTGGTAGTATGAAATCTTGACAAAGACTACAACATATTAATTTTGAAAGTTTAATTTTGATATTTTTTTCATTTTTTGGTAAAAAATTCAGTTTTTTTATAATCAATTTATCAGAAAATGTTAACTTTAATTAATTATAAATGTTTTGTGGTACCAATAGAATTACTATAGTGTTCACCATTCAGCACAGCGCAAAATTCTTATAACTAAATTAAACTTAAGATGTATGACATACTTATTTGGAGACAGGTATCAGCTCATGGGGGGAGTGAGCCAAGGTTGCGTCCTGAGTCCAACTTTTTATTATATAATTTAATAAGCACATTTTTATAGGTTGCAAATGCCTAGTTATTATTATACAAAGTTTCAGAAAAATCCATGCGTGGGCAGAAATGAAAGATGCCCTTTTATAACATATTCCCTATAATGATACAGGCCACACCATACAAAAATGTGTCTTTAGGCATATGCAGACAGTGAAGGCCCTGATCAGCCTGCACATATGCGCAGCCTGATCAGGGCCTTCACTGTCCCATTGGATACTACAGAATCTATGGAGAGGAAATGCCTACATGATACTCTGAAAATGTGCAGAATGATCTAAATGTACACATTCTGAGTGGGTTAGAAGGCACTTTTTTTGCTTGACATGGCCAGAATGTATCATTAAACTTCTGAATAGAAAAGTGAAGGATACTCTTCCAAGAAAAATAACTCTAGGCTGAAAATATTTGCCTCTCCTTGTCTTAAAGAAAAGAGTTACCCCCTCTGGGAGCAAATTCTTTAAGAGTAACTTCCAAGACAAGGCAAGACAGAGTCATGGTTCTTATACACTGCACTTTCACTGATTGTCTCCTACCTTTGTATGCAATTTGAATTAATTCCTTTCAGCACTTCTGAGGGTATGCTCCGGACAAGAAAATGTAATAAAGGGAGATTATTAAAAAAGTAAACATGGTAGAGATAAGGTTCTTCCATACTGCACTTCCTCTCAACGTCCCTTATCATTTTATGACTTTCAACAAATTCCCTTAAATAGTTTTGGAGTCATGCTCTGGACAAAAGTAAGACAGATGCACACGGATGCACAGATGGATGGAGACCATTACCATATCCCACTTAGCCTTCGGCGAGGATAATTACTCATATCTGATCTTGACCTCAAGAGGTTACTCTCCTGAAAACAACACAAAAGCAGCTATGTACCTTTTGAACATTGTCTGAAAATTCAGTTGTCAACAGAAATTAATAAAATGAATTTGGACACAATTAACCCTTGTCCTGCTGAATAAATTAAGATGCCATACCCACTTCTCATTTTCAACCAATCAGATTAATAGATCCAGATTGTTGCTATAGATTCAAATACGTAATGGCAAACAGTGCAGATCCAGATCAGTTGGCTTCTTCACTGGATCTACACTGTTTGCAAAAGCAGGATATATCCGGTTTCAGCAGGACAAGGGTTAACCCATTTTAGTCTGGAATACCCCAAATGGGTAATTGGCAAATAGTGCAGATCCAGACCAGATGCCGGAGCAATAGCGCAGATCCAGATCAGATGTCGAAGAATGTGGTTTCTGATCAGGATCTGGACTGTTTGTATTAAATACTGGGATTTGTACTAAACATAGTAATAATCAAAACTAACCATATTCCATGCTATCGGAAACAGATTGGTCCAAAGCATTGTGGTACAAAAGTCCACTCAATGTAAATATGGTTAACCCTAGTCCTGCTGAACCTGGATATGTCCTGCCTTTGCAAAAAGTGTAGATCCAGATCAGTTGGCTTCTGAAGAAGCCAACTGATTTGGATCTGCACTATTTGCCATTAAGTATGTGAATTTATATCAATAATCTGGATCAAGTAATCTGATTGGCTGAAAATTAGAAATGGGCGTGGCATCTTAATTTATTCAGCAGAACAAGGGTTAAATGGAAATAACTACTACTAAAGATGTAGATGCTATTATGCTCAGTTTTTTGTATCTTCACTCAAATATACCAAACTTCTCTGTTAATCCTTGTCCTGCTGAACCCGGATATATCCTGTCTTTGCAAACAGTGTAGATCCAGATCAGTTGGCTTCTGAACAAGCCAACTGATCTGGCTCTGCACTGTTTGCCATTTAGTATGTGAATTTATATCAACAATCCGGATCAAGTAATCTGATTGGCTGAAAATTAGAAGTGGACGTGGCATCTTAATTTATTCAGCATGACAAGGGTTAATCTTAGACTGGAACAGCAAAAACTGAACGGCAACTTCAATTGACTCTCATTATCTCAAACACTGATAACTCAAACTACTGCTTAAGTCAAACTAAAGTTTGGATTACATTGGTTTAGTTTTGCTTTATTTTCTTTACTGTACATTTCAACTCCTGTTATCTAACACTTCGTTTATCTTGAAATGAAAATTCTGGTCCCTTGGAGTTTGAGATAATGAGAGTCCACTGTATTTTACATTTATAATCATGTAACTCCAGACACACGATTCCAGATACGGTGGCCCTTATCAGATTGTATAGCCCTGCTAGCTGATGAGGGTCTTTATACAGATCAACTAGCGGAGCCCCTTTCTACTATACACCGATCTTTCTAACTCTTTACAAGCTGGGTAATTTTGCATGCTTTTTTTCTTGTATGTGGATTTCTTTTTTAAATTAACTTTTTCAAAAAAATCTTTCAGGAATACCACCAGTGTCAAACAGTTTGGATCCAGATCAGGCCCGACTTTTGTCGGGCCTGATCTGGGTCCAAACTGTTGGCAAAGGTTATCAGCAGACTACAAAAGCTGCCATTAGTGGGGAAAGAGTTAACAGTATCCAATTATTCTGAAAGCAGACAGTAAATGTCTAACTGCATATAAAGGCTGCAGACTGATCCGGGCCTTCACTGTCCACATATTCCCAGAATGCACATTTTTACATAGTACAGCTCATGTTTTGGATACTCATTCAAACAGCTTCACCACAACAATCCTAATAAGGGTCAAAACATTTACAGTATTTTGGTGTATAATTAACAATTATTATCGCTTACCATGCTATGGGCAAATTCAGCAGATGACAAATTAATGACATTTTTCTTTTTTTTCTCCTAGCAAATAGGCTCCGACATTTCATGCAAATTGTCCCCCTAGCCTATTTCCTGGGAAAAATGATAAAAATATTTCAAAATGTCATCTGCTGAAATTTTTACCTAGCATGCAAAGTGTTATTATATATCTGTGAGCGAAATAGCTTTAAACTGTTTTTACAGTCTGATCCGAAAAGCTGGCTCAGTTGAAAGTGCAATTACTGTGCTTTTAACTTCCTTTGGAAAGACTTTTTGCTTGTCAATTTATTCTAAATGGAAAAATCAATTTTTGGTTGACAATATCCTATCAGGAACCATTTTTTTTTTCTGATTCTGTGTTTTGGTTTCAAATATTTACAGTAAAAATAATTTTATGGCCCAAAATAGGTTAGACACGTGCAATTTCTATGATAAACTGGATTTTCGGGATTGTTCATTACATAGCATTTTTGGCTTTTCTTCATGGATTTTAAATTATTGATGTTCCATAACAATATTGTGAAAATTTCAGAAATTTTGAACAACTGGAACTTGAAAGCTTTACTATACAAAAAATGGAATTTTTTTTTTAATTTTGTAAAAACTACTGAATAAAAAAAATAAAACTTTGGGTGTATAGGTAGATATGCCAAAAGGTTTTGCATTAACTAATGTCAAAACTTTGCAAATTAATACTTTGCAAATTTACTTGATAAACCTGTACATAAGCACAGTCTGCCACATATGTGAGATAATGAACAGTTAGACCTGTCATAAAGGCCATCTGTATTAACCATTACCATTATCTAGGCAAATTCAGCTGACAACAAACTGATATATTTTTTTTTCATTTTCCCAGTCAATAGTCTTTTGGTATTTGTCCTAGGAGATAATTTGCATGAAATGACAAAGCCTACTTTCTAGAAAAAAAAAAATGAAAATGCTACCTGCAGAAATTTATGCCTAGCATGCTAAGTGTTAAGCAGTCAATTGTATTAAAAGCCACTTTTTTACATCCCTTGAAAGACAGACACATAAAAATTTACCTGTATTAAGCAAGCACACATTTTTATTAATTTCTTTTTGGCGTGTCCATAGACGTTTGCTAAGAAACATATATAGTCTGTACTTACAAATTTGTGTATGAATGTTGACTCAGATCAGCCTGCACCTCCATGTAGATGCTGAAAAAAATCTTGGATCCTTAGCTATCCAAAAAGTTGGGTGGATATGTGCAAAGGTATTATAGGGTTATTACATTGACATTAGTGAATATTGACCCCCAATTGCAATATTAAAGGACGCAAGTGTCCTCTGATATCTCAATGTGAGGCAATATTTATCAATATCAATGCATAACCCTTTATTACAATCGAACCTCATTATCTCGAACTCATTTATTTCGAATTACCGCTTATCTCGAAGTGAAAATCTAGTCCCTGTTTTAACATGAAACTATGACAACAGGTAACAAAAATTGTGGAAAAGAGGAGAAATTGCTCCTAAGGAGCAATTACTCCTATTTTCCACAATGTTTTCAGTATATATCTATTTTCAGGAGTCAGATTACATATTCATTTGTGAAATGTGGTTGTTTGATTTATCTTTTTTCCTCAATTCTGCAAATCTGATATGTCGAGATACGGATATATTGAAGTATTTCAGAGAGTCCCTTTGACTTTCAGATAACGAGAGTCGATTGTATATAGCTATAAATATTTTGTGTCATTTTTGATTGTAGCTTTAAAACTGGCATTTTTATTATTTAAAATTCAGAGCCTGGACAAATGTGCGACAAATTTTGGCATGACGTCATTGCCCTAAGGCATCATCAAAAGCAAAGTCATGTAACAATAACATTCAATGGCATCCAAGTAAGCATGCAATATCGAGTAAGTGTGCCCATATTGAATGATATCTGCACACTTGTTCCTCTGTTTTTACCGCACATTTTTTACCATTCAATTTTTATAGCCATACTTTACTGCTCGTTTATCCTAAACAATGTAGCCCCAGATCATACAGCTCTAAAAGTTAGACCAGTGTCTACACTGCTTGTCATTCAGATAGTACTTTAAGACCCATCAAATAGACTAAAGTCTGCTCAAATTTTAAGAGGCTTGATACAGTTGGCAGTTTTTCTGTCATATTTTACAAATAACTTTTGTGACTTCCTATTTGTTTTCTGCTCAACAAATCCCTTCTTAATGGGGTCTACCCTAAAAGAACTTGCTCCCTTTGGGAGAGAAGTGTTTCCATTTAAAGTAGGCACCTTTTCAAATGGAAGGTAAAACTATTTTGACAAAGCTAGCTCTTCTAAAGGTGCACTGATTCCCTTTAGCATGCTGGGTAATTTTGCATGCTTGTTTTGTTGTCTGTGGATTTTTTTTTAAAATTAACTTTTTCAAAAAAAATCTTTCAGGAATACCATCAGAATCAGAGTGTCAAACAGATTGGATCCAGATCAGGCCCGACAAAATGTCGGGCCTGATCTGGGTCCAAACTGTTTGCAACGGTTATCGGCAGATGACAAAAGTCACCCTAGTGGGGCAAGAGTTAAGGCAAATACAGTAAGGAGTTAAGTAATGCATATATTTTGAGTAACTATGGCAACTGATTTGTGCTATGTAAAATATGTCTTTTTAGCATATGCTCACAACGAAGGCCAAGATCAATCTCCTCATTACTGCAATCTGATCTGGACATTACATGCATATTGTCAACTTCATACAATTATTGGCTGTAATGAACATTGGATATAACAACATTAAATATAATGGAATTTATTATATATCATAAATAGATTGATTTCATTGGCTCAGAGAGCCCTTCAGCTCAGTCTATAGATTGTGATATATACTGGCTTGCATGCGCCTTCCAGTGTATATTACTTTCTAAAATTAGATATCAACTTTTAGTGACATCTCCAGCAGTGAGGCAGACATCTATGCCTTCTTTTTATATCAATGGAGTCTGCTGCTGACTGTAAGTGCTGCAGTTATCAAGCAAAAAAAAAACTATATAATAAAACAACTGATGACTACTGAAGTATCAGATATAAGGTTGATATCCACCAGTGAATACCAATATTGACCTCGGCTATCGCCTTGGTCAATATTGCTATTCGCAGGTGGATATCACGTCATATCCAATACCCCAAAAGTCAATAATTGTATAGTACCAACTGAATGCAATGGCCATGCTCCACAGTACTGATGTGCAGAAAGATCAGAATCTGTATATAATGACCAAAAAAAGAAACAGAACACTACTAAATAGCAAACGAGAAAAAAGACTAATACCTTATGACTGTAAAAGTGATTTAGTGTGTAAAATAGCATGTAAGCCAACAACAACTACTGAGGTTGTATTTTACTTTTTTGTTCCTAAATCTAACACATACATGCAAGAAATTGTGGACTTACACATACAGGTATTTTTTTTTCTGACAGAAAAAAATCTGGGATTAATCTTACTTTTCTTTGCATTTCAAATACAAAAGTGTTGTATTTGGTTTTTGGGTCAGTATATTTGCAGATGCTCAAAAACACCTTTTAGCTTGACATGGCTTAACTAACCTTTACCGCACTATGGCAGATTCAGCAGACAACAAACTGATGATATTTTTCTTATTTTTCCTAGAAAATAGGATTTGACACTTCATGCAAATTGTCTCCTTAGGAGACAATTTGCATGAAGTGTCAGATCTTATTTTCTAGAAAAAATAAAAAAATACTTCAAAATGTCACCTGCTGAAGATTTTACCACAATCAAAAATGCTAAGCTGAATGGATAGACCTAAAAAATGAAGTTTTTTAAAAGTAAAACATATTTTAACGAGTAATACTTAACCTATAGATAATGTGCTATTCTATTCTGTTTTCACACCTTCCACAGAAAAAACGACCTTTCAGTCGTTAATTAAAGTCTTAAACCAGAAGGTCCCTTAGGCAGTTACCTGTGTGACGTAACTCTTCCCGCTCAATTGACCACGTGTCAGTTTCTTTTATGTGTAAAACAATAGACACAATTAGGAGAGATAAGCGAGGGTGGACGGAGGGAGATAATTGATTATCTATAGGTTAAGTATTACTCGTTAAAATATGTTTTACTTTTAAAAAACTTCATTTTAACTTCATAATACATTAACCTATAGATAATGTGCTAGAATTTGCAGAATAGGAGGGAGGTGCTCTCCTAATTCTAACACCAATAATATCTCACCACTTCTGGTTAAGACTCAGGAAACTCAAAGGAATCAGATACATTCTAATTCTATATTTAATAGAAAGAATGATCTAGATTTACAAAATAGCATACCTTTAAGGTGTTATGATCTAACAACTTTATATATATTAGTAGACTCTAGAGGAAGCCAGTTCTTAAGTCTCAGAGACCTAACATTGGCCCCCCCCCCTCTTTTTTTCTTTTTGGGAAACAACAATTGGCTTCAAAAAGAAAAGGGAGTCATTGAGACATAACATAAATATTCCATCGCAAAGTAAGCTAGGAATATAGAAAAATTTTGAAAACAAAATTTGTAAAACAAAAAGCCAAGACCATACACTGTAAGTAGTCTATGTAGGATCTTGAATAAATAAGGAAAAGTCTACTCGGTGGAGTTTCCTATAGATAACTGACATATGTAGATATTTTGGATAAAATTCTAGATATGTGAAGCTATGTAATTGTAATAGTCTAAGCTATTAAAATTATAAACTAATTAAATTCTGTTAATTGGAGCGACAGGACAGTTTCCGATGAACAGACACAGACTTAAAATAACCATAATGTGTAATTATTTCCCTTGATCAAATTAAAGAAGGGGAGATAATAAAAGTAGATGGAGTTAACTTAACTATAACTAAGTTATCCATCAGAAGAAAAAAAAGTATAGACAAACATAATGGTTAAAACTATTGCTAGACTAATTGTATAACGAATTTTTAGTCAAGCAATAAAATAATACAGAGTTTGCATATAACTGCTGGGAAGAAAAAACAACCTAAACCATTGATAATTAGTTTTGTCATAGACATATAAAAGCGTTTGATGTCCTGACAAAAAAATAAAGAATAAACTGTCAACATCATAACTAAAGAGTTTGACAGAGAATAAGAGAGATAAGAATAAGGTTGATCGCAGCAAACTGTATGACGGTCATAGTTTGGCTAAATCTTACCGTATTGATAAGATTAAACAATAATAAATAAGCTGGATAGAATCTTTCTATACCAGAAGATTGCCATGAAAAGTACTCCTGAGTAAATAATCATGGAAATCAAGAAATGTTAAAAATCCACTTTGATACGAATCAAAATGTTCATAAAAAGAGAAGGACTCAGAGAAAAAGTAATAGTGTGATAATCTCTGAAGAAAGATTATACAATAATACTGATTATTAATCTCAAAAAACACTTAATTTAAAAGTTAAGAGATAGTATTACTATTCTATACGCATATTTAAGAATAGTAAGAAATATATTAATACTAAATAAAAATTATACTACTGAACAAAATTCCCGCTATAAATCATAGGTTAAGCGTAACTATTATTTAAGCAAGGAATTATTAAACATATAACTCTCTATAAAATTACTGCCCGGAAATTTTATAGATAAACATTCAATCAAATTTTTTAGAATTGAATATTAATAGAATAAAATCTATGTCTGCATAATTGGTAATTCCTGAAATATCAAATTACGTACTCGCAAATGAGTTCAGGAAGAAAATACATATATATACTCTTGAGATCTATGTGTAAACCATAGAGAGTAATAATATTATTACCGCGATCCCTGACGGAAGGGTAAAAACATGTATATGAAAGAGATAATAATTAATTTAACGTCATATAGGTTTAAGATAAAATTTGTTTAATCTTTAACCAATATGCAGCAACAGTGACTCGATATTCTGTATTCGTACGTAGAAAAGGAGTACTTAGTCATTAGAATTTTGAATGATTGAAATAGAGATAATGGGATCTAAAAGGATGTATCTCCATGAACTGAATCGAAGGATAATATCCATTCTAAAAAACTAGGGCTTGTTTTAGGCTTAGTTTAACAAGCGTAGAATTGAATTATTTTCAAGTATTCATGAAGTCGTTATGCTCTGAATACTGAGAAAAATGTTAAAATATTGTTTAAGAAATAAAAAAGTGACTGTTCCACAATTTTAGCTAGATTTAAACCTGGAACGTAGCGAGAAGGTCAATCTAATTTAAAAGTAAGATGAGAAAGATAAATAATGAAGATAGATATATAAATATCGGAATAATATATTATCTCCAACAATTATCAAATAATCTGAATGTTTAAAAGCATAAATACTACTCGAAAGTTTATTTACCGAATGTATAATCGGAGAAAACTTTCAGTATGTTCAAAAACGTATCACAAAAGTAAGATCTGATCAGGAACGTAGGTGCAGCACTTACTAAGTTGTGAAGTTAATATAAACATATTTTATATTATAAATTGAAGCAGTGCATTTCAAAATCATCGACATCTTGAAATGACTTATTGTGTGGAAAAATAAATAAATATCCAGTTTCGGAAAGATATTTATCTATATATATAGACCATTTTTGATGCGGACTGGAAATCAAGATATTAATCTTTGCATGATTCGCAAACTGAACTTGAACTCTTAGCGAGAATTACTATGATCCCTTTAACGAATGTAAACATAAAGGAGGGGTAAAGAGATAATTAAGAGTGTCTTAATTCTTTACCGGCTCGTATACTAATAATTAAGGATGTTTTCCCTTTTGTCTAAGCCTAGACTATAGATTGATTAATATAATTATAATAATATCTGCTATTATGAGGTAAACTCTCATTAATTAACCTCTAAGCATATATCAAAAATATATATCAACATAATCTAGAGCTTCGGTAAGTTTAGAGGAAGGAAATGATTGACTTTGGCAGTTTCTGAATAGTTACAAAGTCAATAAAACAAAATATCAAAAGGAAAGTATTGTATATAAAATCTAATTTAGGCAATAATAATCTGTCACGCACTGAATAATTAATGCCTTTACTAAATATGTATCCATTGTCAATACCAAAGTGCAAGAAAATTTTGATTGACATGGACTCTAGTTATAAATAAAATATTAGAGGTATAGAGCTAGTCGAAGCAAAACTATTCCTCAATAAGATAAAGTAGACCTATAATATACGAGGATTAATTGGGTCTAGAAATTATAATCATAATAAAATTATTATTCCAATATGAAGAATCTTCAGCGTAATAGATTCTTACTGAGGCAAAAATATCTGGTATATTGCTATCGTAGTCTTAAATGATCCAGAAGAAAATATAAAACAGGCAAAGTAAAGAACGTATCGAATTATATCTATGCCTAAATATAAGATTTTTTTCTTATTTATTATTTTATAGCAGAGTTTAGACAGAGCACGACTGACCTAGACTCTAATATAATCAATCAAAAGATAGTATAAAATAGAATAATAGCTTATCGGATCAACTATTTTCCATGTAGAAAAGGCAAAAGGAAAATATGTACCTCAACTAGAATTTTAAATCGTAGTAATCTAGAGAGGTAGCGAATAAATAAATAAACTGTTAATTTATTTATCTGGTTGGTGTAAATTTCCGATACCTTAAGAATGAAAAATTAATAGAAAGTAGAAAAGATCGATTGCTACTTTCTTGTCAATTTACTCCTTAGATTACATGCTGATTACATATCGGAGCATGTAGAAGAAAAAACAGGGGAGGAAAGAAGAAAATTTTTTATATTTCGTGTATATTTTTCTTCTTATAAATAACGATAGTTTTATAGTTCACCTTTGCCCTAGAGCTGAATAAGGTGAATATGTAAGAAGTTAATCTCTTTGTAGCGAATAAAAGAGATATAATTATAGCTGGAAGTATCTTCTTCACTTAGTGAATGAATTGCGAATTTGATCGTAACCGATAATTCTTAATTCATTTTCAATAATAAATATATATATAGAATTTAAGTCAAGTTCAAAAGTGACTGGACAGAATTCAACAATATAAATGGCTACTAGGTATTAGAACCCATCGCTGTCATTCAATAACCTATAATCCAAGACTATACATGTCTATAGTGGTTATAAATGAATATATGTTGAGCGAGTACTAATGACTACTACTCGCACACTAGTAATCCGACACAAAGTCTACGAAACTACTGCCCGGTGGAATTTCGTTAGAATGACCTGGCACTACTCTACGAAGTGCCTCCCGATGAAATTTTCGTTAGAGCCGGAATTTAACCGCTTTCTAGCGAATTAAAGAGATAAAACATCATTTGAATGACCTGGCACTAGTCTACGAACTGCTGCCCGGTAAGAATTTTGTTATAGTCGGAAGTTTAACTCTTTCTAGCGGATAAAAGAGATAAAACATAAGTTAATTTAAAATATTAATGGAATTACACACCTATAATAAGTCAATGGAATATTAAAAATTCTAGTCTGATTTGGGAAAGACTGTACAGAATTTTTTGTATAAAAAGTTATTATGTATTTCACTTAATAACCTATATCCATTGACTTAAACGTGAATGGAGCTCTATGAACGATAATAGATTGTTCGGGAATTAGTAATCATTATTTTGACACTAGTTACCCGACACAATGACCGGACACTAATATTCGTAACTGTTGCCCGGTAAAGTTACAAGTAAATTGACAAATTGATCGGATAGTAGTATTCGTAACTCTAGTCCGATGAAAAAGGGAGATTATATATGAAAACTGAGCGGGCACAAGTATTCGAAACTTTTTCCCGAAGATAATTAATTATTAGGCAAAAATTGACCAGACACTTTCTGTAAAAGTTTGCCTGGTGAAAAATCAGAAATAATATAATAATATGACCGGGTATAAGTATCAGAAATATTACTGATACTTTGCCCAGTGAAAAAAAATTTTAATAATTAGACATAATGACCGGAAGTTAGTATACGTGACTATTTTGTCCGGTGAAATATGTCAGAAAATAAGTCTTTCCAGAAAATAATTAAATTATTGACTGGAGACTAGTTGACTGGTGCCTGGTTGATCGGTGACTGGTGATTGGTGACTGGGTGACTGGTGACTGGGTGACTGGTGACTGGTGACTGGGTGACTGGTGACTGGTGACTGGTGCCTGGTTGACTGGCACCTGGATGACTGGTGACTGGTGCCTGGTTGACTGGCACCTGATTGACTGGTGACTGGTGAAGCTGATTGACTGGTGACTGGTGACTGGTGACTGGATGACTGGTGACTGGTGACTGGTGGACTTAGACTTTATAGGATACTAGGTACCCAAAGATGCCACCTTGATGGGTCTTACCCCGGCAGTATAGCCATATGGGGTGGGGCTCCCATCAGTAAAGAATTGTCTTATAACCCATCAAGGGTTGACAAGTTCTTTACAATCAGCTTCTCCACCATGAGAATCTTTAGCCAACTGAAGATCTCTGCAAACAAAAGTCCAGGAAAAACATATCGTAATTGCTGAATAACCTGGAACGAAAAGAACAAAAATATTCTGCATATATAAACACGACTATCGAACCGATCGCGCACGAGCGTTGTGCCGAATAGCAAGAGTCGCCAAAACGCAAGTGGAAAAAAAACCAGTCAAAAATACATGAAATCGAAAATTGAAAATTTTAAATAATAACACAGAAAGTGAAAGGAGTGATAAATAAACAAAAGAAACACAAGGATACATAAATTTATCCGTGAGGAAAGAAATAATCCAAATTTCTATCACAGGTAAATAATCCTTGTTGAATTTCTTTGTCCACAGAAAAGAAACTGACACGTGGTCAATTGAGCGGGAAGAGTTACGTCACACAGGTAACTGCCTAAGGGACCTTCTGGTTTAAGACTTTAATTAACGACTGAAAGGTCGTTTTTTCTGTGGAAGGTGTGAAAACAGAATAGAATAGCACATTATCTATAGGTTAATGTATTATGAAGTTAAAATTCTGCAAAGGAACACAATTTTTGCTAAAGGGAACAATGACAGATCTAGATGGGGATTCAATCAAACCCCGCTCCCCTTTGAGCCCCATTAATTTGTTTTCATGGGAAAACTTGGATAAACTAATCAAAGTTTGGATAAACTGACCCCAGCCCACCCTTCAGCAATTTTGATAACCTAATTAAAAATGCTGTATCTGCCCCTAAGGAAGTTTTCTCTCTGCTGTTTGAAACCGTTTGAAATGGGGGCTACTCTGAAAGGAAAGAATTTACTCCCAGCTAATTCCTTTGGAAGCAAATTCTTTCCTTTAATAGTCCCCACAGAGAAGGGAGGCAAATATTTCCATGTCAGAGTTATTTCCCTTGAAGGTGTATCCATTAACCTTTATAGGGTTCATACATATAGGACTGACCAAAATTCCCCAACAATTCCCTGACATTTCCTTGACACAAATCCAAATTTCCCTGACATTACTGGAGCCGAAAATTTTATGAATTTAGCAAAAAAGATACATCGGGACCAAACATCCCAGCTTCATTAGGCTGAAATGTAAAATTCCCTGACATTTCCCTAACATTTTTGCAAAATTTCATTTTTCCCTGACACAACCGTGACATTGAAAAAATTTTAATTTTTAAAAATGTTTCCCTGACGTGTATGAACCCTGTTAAAACATTATGCAACATTATATCAGACAACATTCTATTTTTTTATTATTGCTTTCAGAGAAAATAAGACTTGGCATTTCATGTGAAATACAAAAAAAAAAAAAAAAAAAAAATGGAAGTCGTCTGCTGCATTTGTGATCAGCATTTTAAGAGTTAACCTTAACTTTCACTGATTCAAAAGAACTGGATACTACAGAATTTTACTGGTGAAAAAAGCAGGATCTGAACAGTCTGCACTCATGTGCAGCACAAAGTACTTGTAGTTATTTGTTCTTATATTCATTAACCCTTTCACCCCTAGTTTCTAAAATGGACAATTCCACCTCTGAATTTGGACTGAAGAACTGTTTGAAATAGGGATACTGATGAAATACCAAACCCACCAAATGGAAAACAACGCAGATCCCATCTGGATCTACACTGTTTTTGGTCTATAGGTATGAGTGGGTTAAACATCCTTCTTGTATGAAAAGGTTCACTTTATTGAAAGCAGACGACTTGTTAAATGGAAGTATTTGATGACTATTCTTTGATAATTTTTCTTATTTATAAAAACACATATTGTGGGCACTTATTAGAAGGCACTTCTAATGAGCACCAACAATATATGTTTATATGGAGAACTGGAGAAAATTATCCCCACAATTATCATCAAATACTCTCCCTTAACAAGCCCTCTGTAAAACGAGAACCTAAAATTCTTTCAATCCAAAGAATTCTTTTTTTTCTTATCCAAACAAGTTTTCACTTACTGTGACAGTTTTGGTTATCATTGAGATCCATCATTAGACTGTGACCTTGACCTTGTGATATGGCAGGACTCATAATGCTTACCACTAGACTGTTTCCCAGTCAGCATTCTACGTAAATCTATATCGGGCCGTCATCGGCCCGTCAGGGTAGCTGACGGGCCGATGACGGCCCGATGTAGATTTACGTAGAATGCTAGCTGGGTTACTAGTAGTAAACAAAGGTATGTAGATGTTGCTCAGGTTGTATGCCCCCTGGTTCTGGTTCATGACATGTGGAGACTGATCCTGACAGCTTCTTTGTCTTGTCTGTGTCTCTGATTATTGTCCCTGTCTACTATTTTTGCCTCCTCCAAATCAATGATATGGTTAGCCTTATGGGTATGATCTGTTTACCACTAATAAACAGTCTAATGGTAAGCAGTCTAAGTGACATCAGAAGGTCAAGGTCACAGTCTGATGATGGTTCTCGATGAAACTATCACAGTGAGAGAAAATTCTTATTGGGATTTGCACAAAGGAATTCTTTGGATTAATATGATATTCTATTCTGATGAACCTATTCAGTGGGCTAAAATTTTGTTTCTTCTTTGCTTATTCTTATTGGGATTTGAACAAAGGAATTCTTTGGATTAGTATGATATTCTATTCTGATGAACCTATTCAGTGGACTAAAATTCTGTTTCTTCTTCTTTGCCTTGTGACATTTCACTTGGTCCTTTTTCTGACTCAGAGTCCTCTGTTACAGTTATACTAGGTATTGATTCGTCAGTCTGATAACTATCTGTTAGCGAGTCAGGCAGCTGACTGTTGTAAGGCACAGACTCATCCGTATTACCACTGTATGGTACAGACTCTTCCGTTTCATCTGTGTCGCTAACATCGGATGGGTCAAAGTCAGGTACACTTGGCATTTGCAATAGTTCTGATTCAACTTCTGAAAAACATGCCAAAAAAAAATATCCTGTCACCTCTAGATATCTTAAATAAACTTTGCTATGGCTCTGCTATTTTAGAAAGGGGTGTTTAACGCTTACAGCAATCTGAAATGTTCTGTCTTGTTTTTCCCAGAAAACAGGCTCTGATATCTCATGCAAATTGTCTCCAAAGGCTCATGCAAAAAGTCAAATACTGCTGCAATCTGGATACTGGCTTAGATTAAATAAAATCACATGTATAATGACCAATAACAATCTCAAATAATATGTCAAAATTATTGGAAAATTTGTAATTGGACTCTTTTTCAAAATGCAATTGGAAGTTTGTGGAGCTCTAAAAACCAGCAGAATTCTATCTAAACTGTAGGAGTTTTGAATGAAATGCTTAACAAGGTAATATGTTACAAATTTATGCCAACAATTTACTGAATTAGGAAGAAACCATCGTGATAAGATCAGACATCCATAACATTACATGCATCTTGACATATACACACACTGCAAAATTTATGTAGAGAATGATGAAAACTGTAGAAGTACTGCAGGGAGTTGTGTTCACAACTAATGCTATTGCTATGTATGAATACTTATCAACTCACTACACACCAACTGCATTTTATGCAGAGACGGTCAAACCCAATTTGGTAACACATGCATCTATACTACACATGCAATTTTATAACATGCATTTACCCTTGTCCTGCTGAACCCGGATATGCCCTGCCTTTGCAAACAGTGTAGATCCAGATCAGTTGGCTTCTTCAGAAGCCAACTGATTTAGATCTGCACTATTAGTCATTAAGTATGTAAATTTGTATCACTAACCTGGATCAAATAATCTGACTGGCTAAAAATTAGAAATGGGTGTGGAAAAAGGAATGACCTTTCAGAGCAATGAACAGACTCACAAAGCAGAAACAGTAAAAGTCTCTATGGTAAAAATGTCTTAAAATTTTGAACATTTTTTTCTCTAAATTTTGCTTTTATGCAGTTTTTTTTTCTTAAAATACTTTTTTGAAATGATAAACAGTGTAGACCCTGCTCTGACTGCTTCAGGAGCAGTGCGACCTGGGTCTACACTGTTTGCATATGCTATTGTGCCAGAAACTTGATATATGAATAGTTAGGACATTTACTGTAGTTTTTTTGGTCATATGTAAACATTTTACACATTTTTCACTATGTATTTGGACAGAAAGGCCTCAGTACACAGTGTATACCCAGATCAGATGCTGTAGAATGCAGTAAAATGGACTTGTTCAAAGTTTAGGGCAAATATGGAAGGAGGAATAAAGTCTGAATGTTTAGGATATAGAGGATTTATGGAGGAGTATTTGGTGATATTTCTAATTTTTTCCATACAAGCATATCTTGTGGTTGTCCTAAAAATTCAAACACCAAAATTTCTGACAAAATGACATTTGCAAACAGTGCAGACCCAGATCAGACTGCTCCTGAAGGAGCAGTCTGATCAGGGTCTACACTATTTGCCATTTCACTAAGTATTTTAAGAAACAAATGCATTAAAAGCAAAATTTAGGCCGAAGCAGTATGGAATAAAGCGTTAGAAATTTTAGAACATTTACTATACTCGGTGAGGCACTTCTAATGCTTAACAAAACATGTTTTTATGGAGAAACTGAAAAAATTTCCCCAGAATTATCATCAAATATCTTCTTTTGATTTTGAGTGATTTGGTGCCTTATAGCCCAGTCAACACTGTTATGGTCATGTTGAGCCGCTCAGTCTCCACGAAAGTTATGTGGCCTAGTTGGGATTCAAATGTGTGGCCCCTGGCAGGGGCACTATAGTTGCACTATAGTGTCTGGCACCAGTTGCACTATAGTGTCTGGCACCAGTTGCATTATAGTGTCTGGCACCAGTTGCACTATAGTGTCTGGCATCAGTTGCACTATAGTGTCTGACACAAGTTGCACTATAGTGTCTGGCACCAGTTGCACTATAGCATCTGGCACCAGTTGCACTATAGTGTCTGGCACAAGTTGCACTATAGTGTCTGGCACCAGTTGCACTATAGTGTCTGGCAAATACTCCTGTTTAACAAGTCCTCTGGTGTAGTTATGGCTGATTTACAAACTTCATTTTGAAATAAGATGTCAGTTGAAAGATGTAAACAATTTCAAATCATAACTTGTTCAAGGAAAATACTACAGAACTAAATGCATATATATGCATGCCCCTATTTACTTTAAATATGTGGGCAGATAGACCTAAGCGCTGGGCTCCATAGTGCAGTCAGATTATAGCACATCTAACTACAGATACAAGGGTCACAATTTCAAATCCCAACTCTGCCACATAACTTCCATGGAGAACTGCTTTGAGGACTGAGCCTGCCCAGGAAAAATGTGAGAAGATCAGCAGACTTGCTCAAAACGACTTAATAATGTTACCAGGGCTGTCAAACTCCAACTAAAACAAACAGGTGTACCTAAGAAAAGAGTGTACCTTAGAACAAAGCAGTCTGATCAAAGGAAAACTTATGTTTGCTAAGGCATGTACCATAAATGTCCTAAAATTTCATACACTAAAGTGTCTCACAAAATGGATATGTAAACAGTGCAGACCCAGATCAGACTGCTCCTGAAGGAGCAGTCTGATCAGGGTTACACTGTTTGTCATTCCACTGAGTATTTTAAGAACCAACTGCATAAAAAGCAAAATTTAGGCAAAAAAAGTATCGAATGAAGTGTTCAAAATTTTTGGACATTTAAAGTATCCACAGAAATCATGTATTTAGGGTAAATATGGTCTAGATAAATAAAATGCTCATTTGCTGGCTATTACATGTTGCCTGTATCAGGGTCTATATGTTAACAATTAGCATGCTGGGTGAAACATTTCAAATATTTTATTTTTCTCAGAAAATAGGCTTTGAGATTTCATGCAAATTGTCTCCCTAGGAGACAATTTGGAGACAATTTGCATGGAATTTCAAAGCCTATTTTCTGGGAAAATTAGAAAAAAATATCATCAGTTTGTGGTCTGCTTAATTAGTCCACAGAATTGTAAAGGCTGACTACCTGCTTCCTTCTGTTCCACATCGCTAGTTTCATGAGTTAGTGCATACAAAACTGTGCCTGCTTTTTCCAGTCTGTCTTTGTATTCTAAATCCTGAAATGTTAAAATACTCAAATAAATAAAGTCGACTCTTGTTATCTTGAATTCCAAGGGACTCTCTGAAATACCAAGATATCCGTATTTTATATCCTGAAATGTTAAAATACTCAAATAAATATCATTTAACCCTTAAACTGCCAATCACAACAATTGTCGTCTGCTTTGTCGTCTGCTTGTGATTTTAAAAGTCATTTTTGCAAACAGTGTGGACCCAAATCAGACTGCTCTTAGAGGAGCAGTCTGATCAGGGTCCACACTGTTTGCCTGTATGCATAAAATAGGTTTGAAAATTTGCAAGAATATTCAGCAGACGACATAAACAGACAACATTTTTAGATGCAGGTTTTCTTGGCATTTTAAGGGTTAAATACAAACTGATAAAAGCAATCAAAACACCTATTATTTCACAGCATATTTTACAGGTATGTGTTGTTTTTTTATTGTTTTTGTTGCTGTTACTGCTTTTTTAATCTTTACCAATTTCTGAGCTAATTCAGCAGATGACAAATTGTTATTTTTCTCATATTTCTTGAAACTAGGCTTTAACATTTCATGCAAATTGTCTCCTTTGCCTATTTTCTGGGAAAAATAAAAATATTTCAAAATGTTGTCTGCTGAAAATTTTACCTCGCATGCTTAGTTTTAAATACTGAGAAAGGAAAAAACTAATTAATTTTCTAGATAGTTCTAATCATTAAGTGTCCCATTTCTTTTATATTCCAAGACTGAAAATGCTAGAAGTTTTAGCAGCAATGATAAAAGAGAATGCATAGGTCTAGATAAGAGTGGGTATCAGGTAAATATTGTTCTTATTTCTCCAAGAAAACATATGTTGTAGTACTCATTAGAAGTGCATCACTGAGGGGCTTCTTATGAGTACCCACATGTTTTCTTGGAGAAATAAAATAAATATCAATACTTTTGGCATCTTATCAAAAGCTATGGAAATATGTCTGATTAACCCAAGCAGTTTAACATTTACCATAATGTTCACTGTTTTTACAGTCTGGTACCTGCCTTGTGATTACACTCTGGTATCTGCCTTGTGATTACACTCTGGGCCTACCTTGTGATTACACTATGGTAACTACCTTGTTACTTCACTCTGATACCTCCCTTGTGTTTACAGTCTGGTACCTGCCTTGGGATTACAATCTGGGCCTTCCTTGAGATAACACTCTGATACCTAACTTTGGTACATACCTTGTGATTACAGTCTGGACCTACCTTGTGATTACACTCTGGTACCTACTTTTTAACTACACTGGTACATACCTTGTGATTACACTTTGGTATCTAATTTGTGATAACTCTCTAGTACCTGCCTTGTGATTACACTCTAGTACCTACCTTGTGATAACAGTCTGGTACATACCTTGTGATTAAAGTCTGGTATCTACTTGTACTTAGTCTGGTACCTACCTTGTGATTAGTCTTGTACCAACCTTATGATTACAGTCTGGTACCAACCTTCTGATTACACTCAGGTACCTAAGGTAGGTAAATTCCTTCTGGTACCTACCTTATTACTACAATCTGGTGCCTATCCTGTGATTTTGGTACCTACCTTATGACAATACTCTGGTACCTACCTTGTGATTACCCTCTGGTACATACCTTGTGATTACATTCTGGTATCTACCTCGTGATTACACTCTGGCACCTACCTTATGACTACACTCTGGTACTTACCTTGTGATTACACTCTGGTACCTACCTACCTTGTGATTACACTCTGGTACCAATCTGACACTACACTCTGGTCCCAACCTTATGACTACACTCTGGTACTTACCTTTTGACTACACTCTGGAACCTATCTTGTGACTACACCCTGATACCTACCTTGTGATTGCAGTCTGGTTCGTACCTTGTGACTACACACTGGTACCTTATGACAATATTCTGGTATCTACCTTGTGATTACCATCTGGTACATACCTTGTGATTACAGTCTGGTACCTACCTTGTAATTACAGTCTGATACCTAGCTTGTGATTACACTCTGTTACCTACCTTGTGATTACACTCTGGTACCTACCTTATGACTATGGTACCTACCCTTATGACTACACCCTGGTACCGACCATGTGACTACACCCTAATACCTACCTTGTGACTACAGTCTGGTACATACCTTGTAATTACAGTCTGATACCTAGCTTGTGATTACACTCTGTTACTTACCTTGTGATTACACTCTGGTACCTACCTTATGACTACACTCTGGTACTGACCATGTGACTACACCCTGATACCTACCTTGTGATTACAAGTCTGGTACTTACCTTGTAATTACAGTCTGATACCTAGCTTGTGATTACACTCTGATACCTACCTTGTGATTACACTCTGGTACCAATCTGACACTACACTCTGGTCCCAACCTTATGACTACACTCTGGTACTTACCTTTTGACTACACTCTGGAACCTATCTTGTGACTACACCCTGATACCTACCTTGTGATTGCAGTCTGGTTCGTACCTTGTGACTACACACTGGTACCTTATGACAATATTCTGGTATCTACCTTGTGATTACCATCTGGTACATACCTTGTGATTACAGTCTGGTACCTACCTTGTAATTACAGTCTGATACCTAGCTTGTGATTACACTCTGTTACCTACCTTGTGATTACACTCTGGTACCTACCTTATGACTATGGTACCTACCCTTATGACTACACCCTGGTACCGACCATGTGACTACACCCTAATACCTACCTTGTGACTACAGTCTGGTACATACCTTGTAATTACAGTCTGATACCTAGCTTGTGATTACACTCTGTTACTTACCTTGTGATTACACTGGTACCTACCTTATGACTACACTCTGGTACTGACCATGTGACTACACCCTGATACCTACCTTGTGATTACAAGTCTGGTACTTACCTTGTAATTACAGTCTGATACCTAGCTTGTGATTACACTCTGATACCTACCTTGTGATTACACTCTGGCACCTTGCCTTTGATTAATGTACGGTCCCTATGTTATGATCTTGTGATAACACTCAGGCACCTACCCTGTGATTATACACTGATACCTACCTTGTGATTAATATCTAGTCTCTATATTATTAAATTCTGGTACCTACATTTTGATTACACTCTGGTACCTACCTTGTGATTACAGACTGTACCTAGCTTGTGATTACAGTCTGGTACCTACCTACCTTATGATAATGCCTTATGATAATGGTCTGGTAACAACCTTGTGATTATAGTCTGGTACCTATCTTGTGATTAGAGTCTGGTACCTACTTTGTGACTGCACTCTGGTATCTGCCTTGGATAACAATCTGGTACCTACCTTGTGATTACATTCTTGTACCTACCTTGTGATTACAGTCTGGTACCTACCTTATGACTACACTCTAGTACCTAACTTGTGATTACAGTCTGGTACCTTCCTTGTGACTATACTCTAGTACAGTGTGGTATCTTCCTTGTGACTTCATTCTAGTACCTACCTTGTAATTATGGTCTGGTACCTTCCTTGTGACTACTTTCTGGTACCTACCTTGTAATTACGGTCTGGTACCCCTTCGAATCCAAACATAGCCCCAAAACAAGCACCAGCTATCACACCAGTACTGTCACTATCACCAGAGTGAAACATTGACCTGAAACAATATAAATAGAGCTTACACTAAACATGACGCAGAGGACTTGTTACAAAGGAGTATGATGATAGTTCTAGGATAATTTTCTCTAGTTGTCCATAAAAGCTGGAGAAGATGGATGTGTGATAATGAAAGTCTCTGTGCAGAGAAGCTCTCTAGTCATGAATAGAATTCTGCCTCCAGCAGGATTTGAACTCGTGATTTGGTCAGGTGCACTAACCACTCAGCCACCTGGACACTATACAAGGGACCATGACTGTTTCATTCACAAAGTTTCAAGGTTGCAGCTAGCACATTTCCTGAGAAAACCTTGACAAAAATTTATGTTGAACTATACAGTGAGAAAGAAAAATGGATAAAAAAAGAAGATCAGCTAAAAGATTAAGACCACTGTGCCTTACATAATACAAAGTTTTATAGTTGTCTCATCCATCAAGTTTTAAGGCTGAAAATACTTGGACAAAAAGTTTCCTAAAAGTATGTTATTTTTTCTGTACAAGCCTTGAAAACATGGGATTATCATTGTTGTTTCATGACATTCTAAACTTTTTAACAACTCATGCTTTACTGACGGTGCACATGCATGCTTTCTGATGCAGTTTTAACCAGCAATTCGTAAAATTGTGACAAATAACTTCATATGAAAACTCACAATGAAAGCTTTGCAGTATAACCAATTCATCACATGTACGTAGATTCTTCACAGGGGACATGGGCTCATATTCCTTGCCCAAGGAGTATGCTCACCATTACCTAATGACTCGAGTGATCAAGAATCAAAATAATTACTAATGTTTTCTCTTAGATTTTGCTACATACCTACTGCATAGTTCTTCCCAACTATCCTTAGCACCTAATAATGCGTCATAACTGTAATTAAAAACACAAACATCGGTATACAATTGAGAAGACAGACACTTCAATCAATACACTTGGTAAATTATTCACCATTTCTACCAAGGGAGACAACTTTTGTGATCGTTTGCTAAATTGCACACTAAGCCCCTTCTGAAAAGGGGTCCACTCTAAAAGGAAAGAATTTGCTCCCATGGGGAGCAAATTCTTTCCTTTTAGAGTAGACCCCTTTTTAGTAGAAGACAAAACAATTTTGCCAGAGTTGCCACCCCAGAAAGTGTTTCAACTCCCCATAACAGTTTCACCATTAGCAACTGGCAGAAAGGGGATTGGCATTTTATTTTATTTTTTTTTTTAATTTTTTTTTTTGATCTGGGTTTAACGGCCCTTTCAAGAATATATTTTACTTATATCAAGCCAATAGTTCATCAAAGGTGGGCGAAAACCGGAGTACCCGGGGAAAAACCATCCGACCATCCGTAAGCAGAACTTGGCTTTCTCACATGTGACCCGAGCAAGGCTCAAACCACAGCGGTGAGAAACCTAATGGATTAAGACTCAACTCTTCTATCCACTAGGCTACGGGGGCCCACAGCATTTTATTTGGACTCGCTCAGGAGACAATTTGAATAAAACAGCAAGGAATATATCTGTAGATTACTGATATTTAAATCCAGCAGACTAAATTGTACGAAAAGCATATTTATCCATTTAGTACACAACATTAACTCCTTACCATATTTGTTCTAAAATTTTAACATCCAATTTACTGTTTGCTGTTGATAAGTGCCAAGCTGCTGGGTGAGTGGCAAACAGTGTAGACCATGATCAGATGCAGAAAATAGGCTTTGAATTTCATGCAAACTGTCTCCAAAGGAGATGTCAGAACCTATTATCTGGGAAAAAAAAGAAAATTATTTGAAAGTGTTGTCTACTGAAAATTTCCCCCAGCATGCAGAGAGTTAAATTGTGTCTCAGATATGTACCTCTTCTTATAACATCTAAAGATGATGATGATGGTTCGGTGTTTTAGATTCCTTTTAATTTTATTTAGGTCATATCAAGACAATAAAATGGTGATAATGAAAGGCTCTGTGCAATGAAGCACCATACAGTCATGAGCTGAATTCTGCCTCCAGTGGGATTTGAACCTGCGATCTCCCCAGCTAGCATTCTACGTAAATCTACATCGGGCCATCATCGGCCCGTCAGCTACCCTGACGGGCCGATGACGGCCCGATATATATTTACGTAGAATGCTGACTGGGTCATGATCTGAAGTTGGGAGCACTAACCACTAGGTCACCCAATCGCTTCTAATATCTACGGAAGCATGAAATATTACGACACTTACGCTATCATAGGAGCATCATGACCACTGGCTCCACCCCAACCTGAAAAACTTAAGGACTTGTAAAATGCATCTCTTGCTTTGACATCATATTTTTCTGGAAAAACTGGGTCATTGTCACCCTCAAGAATATGTCTTTCTTTTAGGTAGTTGGTCCATTTATCTTCAAAATATCCCCTGAAATGCATGAAATATTGAAATTCAGGGCCCAGTTGTTCAAAGCGTCGTTAGCTTAACAAGCTTGTTAAGGGTCATTTCGTTAACTGTTTTAGCGGATTCAATACATAATATTCTGATATTTTTTGCTGAAAAAATGTGAAAAGCTACTCACATTTTTTCAGCAAAAAATTTCAGCATATTTGCGCATCACTTGATTAAAATTTTAACGAATTGTTAACTAACGACATCCTTAGCTTTGAACAACTGGGCCCTGAATGCTATAGACTTCAAAATCCTGCAACAAATAAGCCCTAGGATGAGAAAAGCAGTCTTTGGGTATACATAGCTTCAGATAAGGCAGTATTTTCAGCCAGAAAGTACTGGGCACAGTTGTTCAAAACTAACGATGTCGTTAGTTAACGATTCGTTAAAATTTTAATCGAGTGATACGCAAATATGTTGAAATTTTTTGCTGAAAAAATGTGAGTAGCTATTGCAAGGCAAAAGCTACTCACATTTTTTCAGCAAAAAATATCAGAATATTGTGTATTGAATCCACTAAAACAGTTAATGACCCCTAACGAGCTCGTTAAGCTAATGACGCTTTGAACAACTGGGCCCTGATATTTTTCAACAAAAACATATGTTGTGGGTACTCATTAGAAGTGCCTCGGCAAGTCACTTGTAATGAGTACCAACAACATATGTTTTTGTGAAGAAATAAGATAGATATTATGTGGATACCCCTCTTATCTAGAGCTACGGGTAAAAATTACGGCAGACAACATTTTGAAATATTTCTTCTTATTTTTCCAAGAAAACAGAAATTTGACATTTCATGCAAAAGTGTCTCCATTGTAGACGACTTGCATGAAATGTAAAATTCTATTTTCTGGGTGAAATATCAATTTGTTGTCTGCTGAATTAATCTAGACACTGGTAATGGTTGAGCTCCTCTGTAGATTTTCTACTGACTGTTCCAAGGCAGTGCCTCTGTAGCAGTTCTTCTCAGTTTGTGTGTCAGAGATTTCATATGTGGCCTTTGTTTTGTCCTTATTTGTTCCTTATCTCTACTTCTTTGGGTGCCTCGGGAAGACTGTGCTTCGTGATTGTGGCATTTCCTGGGTATCTTCAATTACACTTTTAGTTAGAACTAAATAAGAAATAAATTTTACTTCCTAACCCTTGTCATGCTGAATAAATTAAGATGCCATGCCCACTTCTAATTTCCAGCCAATCAGATTACTTGATCTGGGTTTTTGATGGAAATTCACATATTTAATGACAATCAGTGCAGATCCAGATCAGTTGGCTTCTTCAGAAGCCAACTGATCTGGAGCTACACTGGTTGATAAGACAGGGCATGTCCTGTTTAGCAATAGAATGGCTAAATTGGTAGTTTATTTGTGTACATTTTCCTGTATAAAGTTAAGAAAAAAGAATATAATTAACCCTGACTTTGCAAATAGTATAGATCTTCTCCGGCCAACTGATCTTGATCAGCACTGTTTGTCATTTAGTATGTGAATTTGTATCAACAACCTGGATCAAATAATCTCAATGGCTGAAAATTAGAAGAGTGTGTGGCGTCTTAACTTATTCAGCATGGCAAGGGTTAAAGCTATTGTCACAAGAAATATATCAGAACACTATTTAGTATCTATAAATATGATCACAGTCAACTTACCAAGCTTTAACATTCTCCTTGACATACTCTCCCCGAGATTTTATATAAGCTAATGCTTTTGGAAGAGTGTCTATAAGACCTTGGCCCCATTTAGGTAATGGTACACCTGTCAGAAAAATTAATATACCAAATATACTCCATGCATTGTGGTGGGGGTGCAGGTGGGGGTAGGGGTGGGAGTGAGATGAATTTGGGAGAGGGCAGCTATGAATTTCTTACTTTTACTACAATGTACAAGAGACTGTTTCTCTCTATTATGTGACAAAAGTAAGAATAAAAAGCATTAAACTATAATACCCTGCCATTATCGTGTCGCGGGAAGATAACTCTGTCAAACATTGACGAAATTTGCCCATTAGCAATCCCAAACCAGATCTCCTTAATATCAATGCATGTACGAAGTTTGGTTAAAATCCCTTGATATTTTACACAAGTTATCATCCGGACACAAATATGGGCGTGTCTCGGGCAGATAACTCTGTCAAAATTTGATGAAATTCGTCCATTAGCAATCCCAAACCAGATTTCCACATCAATGCATATACCAAATTTGGTGAAAATTCATTGATATTTACTCCATTTATCATCCGGAAACAAAATATGGACAGATGGATGGATGTTCCCACATTGAGGTTTTACTGGTATTTTCTTTGTTAAAAAATACCCAACAGTATGTTAAAAGCACCCACTAGTAGTCTACCATTTACGGAATAAAGGGAATAATGTAAAAAAAAATACCCAATATATGCCCATTCATGTGCCCCTGATGGACGGACATATGGACGTCCAACGTGAAACCATAATACCCCACCACTATCGTGTGGTGGGGTATAAAAATATATCAAAGTTGTCTGCTAAATTTATTCTCCAGAATGCAATGGGTTAATTTATAAAAATATGCACAGCCCCAGAAAAGACTGATATTTGCATAAATAATTTGGTATCTCTGCAAACATATATTGTGAGTACTCATTAGAAATGCCTTGACCTGATGCTTTAACCCTTGTCATGCTGAATAAATTAAGATGCCATGCCCACTTTCAATTTTAAGCCAATCAGATTACTAGATCTAGGTTGTTTATATATATTCACATACTTAATGACAAACAGTGTAGATTCAGATCAGTTGGCTTCTTCAGTAGCCAACTGATCTGGATCTACACTGTTTGCAAAGGCAGGGTATATCCGGGTTCAGCAGGACAAGGGTTAACATTTATCACGCTCAAGACTAATTCAGCAGATGCAAACCTGTGGCTGCTGCAGAGATACAGAGGAGTTAAAATCCCTTATTTAATGCTTAGTATGCTGGGTAAAAAATTCAGCAGATGACATACTGAAATATTTTTTTCCCCAGAAAACAGGTTTTGACGTTTCATGCAAACTGTCTCCAGAGATAATCTGCATGAACTATCAAAACCTGCTTTCTAAGAAAAATATTTCAAAAAGTTGTCTACTGAAAATTGTACCCAGCGTGCTAAGCTTTAAGACAGCTTTTATCATGATGTAGCTCTTATTAGGAGCAATACTAAGACTGTACCATCTTAGCTACATACTTGATGATATACCTAAAAAGAGGTGCTTAAATGGGAAACAATGCAGATTGCAACATCTGATCTGTGTCTATACTGTTTTGCATAGCCATGTCTGCCCAAAAACTAATAGATGAATATAGGTACTTGTGAACAGAGAAAACACAGATCAGTTTTTGCTACAAACAGTTGTGTATGGGCATTAAAACTTGATTGTTTCAGGCTTTGGAGCAGTACTATGCACAAATTAGTTGTAGTTCTGGGGCATTTTTAAAAAAAAAACAAAAAAATTTTTAGGGCTAAATTACGAATTCTAGGGACATAGTACAATAATTTAATGTGATTAGTTTAAGACTGTACATAGCTACAGATAAGCGGGGGTATCCACATGATATTTTTCGTATTTTTCCACAAAAACATATGTTGTGGGTACTCATTAGAAGCGCCTCAGCATTTTCCGGGCAAAAAAAGTGCCCTATCTGTTGCTATGAAGTCTGACAGTGGCAAATAATTAAATTATATGCACAAAAATCATGCTACATGCATTTTTTCTAAACTGCTTTACAGTGTAACTATGCATTTTCAAAAGAAAAATTAATGTTATGATGATGATGGTTTGGTATTTTACATTCCCTTCAACATTATTAAATTCATATTGAGATGATCAATGGAAGGATGACAATGAAAGGCTCTGTGCATTGGAGTGACTGCCATACAGAAAAGAGCTGAATTCTGCCTCTAGCAGGATCCAAACCTAGGACATTGTGATCTGAAGTCGTGAGCACTAACCACTCAACCACCTAGATGCTTCCAAGATTAATGTTATCATTATAGGTTCTGGTAAACAAAAAACTTTCTCATGCTTCAAGAGATCATACCTTGTATAGAGTAAGAAACAAAGAGTGCCGCTGCTAGAGATCCTAGATACCCTGTTGGATTATGATGCGTCATTCGACCTGACTCCACACTTACAGCTATTAAACTGTCAAGATCTTCTGGACTGAAAGAGAGTTAAACAAATGTCATACTTTATATTCGCCTGTATCAGAAGAAATTGAAAATCAAGTCAAAAGGGTATATATTTCAATGATGGAATTTCAATGACACCCACAAGATATGCTTCCAATTAGCAAACAATGATGCAATTTAAATGATATCCACAAGATATGCTCTTCCAATGATGTGATTTCAATACCCACAAGATATGCTCTTCCAATTAGTACCCAATGATACAATTTCAATGATACTCACAAGATATGCTTTTTAAATAAGTACTCAATGATGCATTGTCAATGATACCCACAAGATATGCTCTTCCAATGAGTACCCAATGACACAATTTAAATGATACCCACAAGATATGCTCTTCAAATGAGAATCCACTGATGCAATTCCAATGATACCCATAAGTTATGCTCTTCCAGTGAGTATGCAATGACACAATTTCAATGCTCCCCACAATATATGCTCTTCTAAACAGTAACCAATGGTTTAACAATATCCTCGCTTTTTCTTCAAAAAGCATGGGGACAATGATATCCACAATATATGCTCTTTCATTTTGTACCAAATGATGCAATTTCAATGATACCCACAAGATATGTGCTTCCAATGAGTACCCAATGATGCCATTTCAATGATACCCAGAAGATATGCTCTTCCAATGAGTACCAAATGATGCAATTTCAATGATGCTCACAAGATATGCTCTTCAAATGAGTACCCAATGACACAGTTTCAATGATACCCACAAGATATGATCTTCCAATGAGTACCCAATAATTCAACTCCAATGGTTCCCACAAGATATGCTCTTCCAATGAGTACCCAATGTCACAATTTTAATGATATCTACCAGATATGCTCTTCCAATGATGGAATTTCAATAATGTAATTTCAATGATATCCAGAATATACCCTCTTCCAATGAGTACCAAATGTTGCAATTTCAATGATACCCACAAGATATGCTCTTCCAATGAGTACCCAATGTCACAATTTTAATCATATCTACAAGATATGCTCTTCCTATGATGGAATTTCAATAATGCAACTTCAATGATATCCAGAAAATACGCTCTTCCAATGAGTACCAAATGTTGCAATTTCAATGATATCCACAAGATATGCTCTTCCAATGAGTACCCAATGTCACAATTTTAATGATATCTACCAGATATGCTCTTCCAATGTTGGAATTTCAATAATGCAATTTCAATGATATCCAGAATATATACTCTTCCAATGAGCACCAAATGGTGCAATTTCAATGATACTCACAAGATATGCTCTTCCAATGAGTACCCAATGATGCAATTTCAATGATACCCACAAGATATGCTCCTCCAATGAGTACCTAATGATGCATTTTAATGATACCCACAAGATATGTTCAAATGAGTACCCAATGATGCAATTTCAATGATATCCACAAGATATGCTCTTCTAATGAGTACCCAATGACACAATTTGAATAATGCCCAGAAGATATAATCTTCCACTGTATCCAATGACACAATTTTAATGATACCCAAAAGATATGCTCTTCAAATGAGTACTCAATGACATAATTTCAATGATATCCACAAGAGATGGTCTTCAAATGAGTACCCAATGGCACAATTTCAATGATACCCATAAGATATGCTCTTCCAATGAGTACCAACTGACCTGTTCCAATGGTATCCACAAAATATTCTCTGGTACAAATTCTATGTATTTTCTGTTACTCACTTTATCTGGAGATTGGAGATACATACAGTTCAGCCTCACTTTAACACAATCATTCATGCGGCAATGATGTGGATACTAACTGGAATTGCCTCAGTGGTGTGCATCTAATGAGTACCAACATCATGTTTGTTTTTTTTGTGAAGAAATATAAAAAAAATCATTGAAACAAGTGTCTTATCTAGAGCTTTGTTTATTCAAAGCTCCAGAAAAGATAAGTTTTTTTTGTTGTTGTTTTTTTCAACCAAAGCATATGAATGTTTTCCTCGTTTCTCTACAAGAAAAATGTTGTAGGCACTCTTCAGAAGTGCCTCAGCATGGCACTTTTAATGAGTACCCATGTCTTATGTTTTGTGTGAGAAATAGAAAAAAATCAAGTTAATTTTGACTATAACAAGTACAGTCGACTCTCGTTATCTCAAAGTCCAAGGGACTCTCTGAAACACTTCGAGATATCCGTACCTTGACATATCAGATTTTTGGAAGTGAGGAAAACAATTAATTGAACAACCACATTTAACAAATGAATATGTAATTTGACTCCTTAAGTTAGAGATATAATGAAAATACTGTGGAAAAGAGGAGAAATTGCTCCACAGGAGCAATTTCTCCTCTTTTCCACAATATTTTGTTACCTGTTGTTAAATTTCAATGTTAAAACAGGGACCAGATTTTCACTTTGAGATAGGTGGTTATTCAAGATAAGTGAGGTCGAGATAACGAGAGTCAACTGTATCTTATCTTGGGCTATGTTTGTCACAGCCCCAGATAAGACACATTTTTTCAATCAAAAAATACTGATATTGTTCTTATTTCTCTTAGAAAATATATATTGTAGGTATTCTTTAACCCATTGTAGACTGAATGAACTCTCCTACACTATATATTGGAAGAGTCCAATTTCAATTTTAGGTAGGTGAGGCTATGAGATTTAGATATTCTTAGAGAAAAATGGCTGAAGTATTTGCAAACAGTGAAGACCCTCATCAGACGCCGTTTTTTGTGGGGTCTGATCTGGGTCTGCACTGTTTGCCAATTACCCTTTTAGGGGCCTCCAGACTACAATGGGTTAAAAATGCCTTGGTCTCAGCAAGGAACTTTTAATGACTACACATATCATATGTTTTTGTTAAGAAATAAACCATCAAAACTTTTTAATTGGAACAAGAGCCTTGTGTAGAGCTACGTTTGGACTTTTTTCAACCAAATATTTTTCTTAGTTTTCCATGAAAACTTACGTTGTAGGTACTTATTAGAAGCGCCTCTACAAAAAGGACAGAAAAAAAAAAGTTCTTTATACTCCCCTGAAGCTATGGACCCAGTTGTTCAAAGCTAACGACGTCGTTAGTTAACGATTCGTTAAAATTTACACTGAGTGATATGCAAACATGCCGAAATTTTTTGCTGAAAAAATGTGAGTAGCTTTTGCAGTGCAAAAGCTACTCACATTCTTTCAGCAAAAAATATCAGAATATTGCACATTGAATCTGCTAAAATAGTTAATGAAATGACCCTTAAGGAGCTTGTTAAGCTAACAACGCTTTGAACAACTGGGCCATGGTTTATATAATTATTTTCCTGGCCTATCCCTTATATTTATACATAGCTCTTAAGTGATAGGAGCGGGTATCCACATAATATTTTTTCTTATTTCTCTATAAAAACATATGTTGTGGGTATTCATTAGAAGTGCCTTGGTGAGGCACTTCTAATGAGTACCATAACATATGTTTTCATGCAGAAATAAGAAAAATATCAGTACTTTTTGGTTAAAAACAGTATAATTTATCCGCAATTATTTTACACATGAAAAGTTTTACTTACTTTGGGTACCTCAGACCTATACACATGGCTCTCATAGCAGCACCACAACCACCTCCTCTGTAATAAAAAAGGGAAAATAGCACTACAAACAGCTCCAGATATGAGGGGATATCCACATAAAATGTTTCTTATTTCTCCACAAAAATATATGTTGTTGGTACTCAGTGAGGCACTTCTTATGAGCACCCACAATATATTTTAATGCAGGAATAATTTGTTTGTTTTTTGGGTTTTTTTTTTTGGATATCCAATATTCAGCCGTATTTATGGATATAAATTCAGCAAGATATTTGAAGATCCAAAAATCAATTTTTGAATATCCATTATTCAGTTTTTGGATATCCAATATTTTAACCTTATTTATTGATATCCTAAAATTGAAAAATGTATATCTAAAAATTGAATAACAGATAATGGAAAATTGCATATCAAAATATTTGCTGAATTTTTTATATCCATAATTCAATTATTTATGATTTTTTTTTTAAAATTCATAATCTGATGTTTTAATGTCAAAAATAATTTTGATATCACAAAATATTGGATATCCAAAAATGAATTATCATACATCCCATATCTCACACTGTGAAATAAAATCTCACAGAATTTGGCCCATCTGGAAGGCAATTCCCATAAAAAAATTAAAACCTCACAGAATTTTCAGACCATTCCACATCGGATTTTATGAAGAAATAAACATAAATCATACACTTTATGGTTTTCACAAGCTTCTCACATGAAAAAAAAAATATTTTAGACTACATGTATATTGGGGAAGCTCCAAAGTGATGTTTAAGAAAATATCACAGAATTTTGTCAAATCTCCCTTAAAATTTAGCCTTATCTCACAGATTTTAGTCCACAGCTTATGGCATGTATGAATTATGGATATCCAAAAATCAAGATGGTGCCTCATACTCTGAAAGTCTTCAAGAGTAATGGTAAATGTTATAAAACTTCGAACACCTTATTCCGTACCATTTTACGATAATTTTGCTTTTTATGCGGTTGTTTCTTAAAATGCATAGTGGAATAACACGCAGTGTAGACTCTGATCAGACTGCTCCTTCAGAAGCAGTCTGATCTAGGTTTGCACTGTTTGCATAGGCCATTTTGTCAGAAGCTTTGGTGCACAAAATGTTGGGGCATTTACTTAACCCTTAAAGCACCAAGAAAAACTGCAATTGAAAATGTCGTCTGTTTATGTCGTCTGCTGAATATTCTTGCAAACTTTCCAAACCTATTTTTTGCATACAGGCAAACAGTGTGGACCCAGATCAGACTGCTTCTAAAGAAACAGTCTGATCTGGATCCACACTGTTTGCAGAAATGACTTTTAAAGTAACCGGCAGAAGACAAAGCAGACGACAATAGTTGTGACTGGCGCTTTAAGGGTTAATTACTCAATTATTTGTCTTGATCCAAATCATCCCATATTCCAATTACTTCAGATAGACCACAGTCCATGGACGGATGGCAACATCATTCTGTGCCAGCACTGCCACATTAACCTATTTACCCTAATTATTCAGCCATCACCTATGAAACTAACCAAATACATTGCCATCTAATAAAGTCCATGCTTTATTAGGCTTGAAGACTAATACTTCCATATGCACAAATAGAAGGTTCCCAATTTACTTCCAAAACCCATCAAAGTTTGAAAACGTCATAAATTAAGATTACTCTTATTTTAAGACACTTTTCCATGGTAATAAGGCATACAGGTTGTGCCAAACCTACTAACACAGTTTTTTTTTTTTATTAGTAACCTGAAACATCTTTATAAGCAGTTCATTATAAGTTGGTTTTGGATAGAAGACAAGTTTAAAGCACAATCCCAAAAGTGTTTTATTCAGACAAAATTGTATCGATTACATAGAATAATGACCACTCATGAGGAATCCATATATATAATTTCAAAAGCCTAGCATGCATCCTTCAAAAGTTATGCTACGCATAAAAAAGAGTGACAATTTTTTGCAAAGGGGCATAACTCAACAATGGGGCATGCAGGATTCAAAAGTAATGCTATGTAAGAAAATCATGACTAACGGACGGATGGATGGTCAAAGCAACATGTCCTCCAATTTCTTTGAAGCTGAGGGCATAAAAATATGATTACTAGTCAAACCAATCTATGTTTTTTTTCTATTTGCTTTGAAAAAGGGAAAGCGGCTCTTTAAGCCTCATTATTTTTCATTTCTAAGGCTCATAGAAATACATACAATATTTTTTTACTAGTAACCTTAGTGGTACTTCTTATATATTCTTACACCTCAACTCCTTACCATACTTGTTCTTGAATAGAACAAGTCCACTTTATTACCTTTCAATGTATCTAAATACTGCTGGATGAGTGGCAGATAGTATAGATCCCTTACTAGACCCCACATTCTGTTCTGCAGCATCTGATCTGGTTCTATGCAATTTACTAAGGCCTACCATAGTTAAGGCATACGTCCTAAAATTTTTAACACCTAAATGTCTGACAAAATGCAACATGCCAACAGTGCAGACCCAGATCAGACTGCTCCAAAGGAGCAGTCTGATCAGGGTCTACACTGTTTGCCATTCACCAGAAAATTTTAAAAGACAGCTATAAAAAGCAAAATTTAAGCTAAAAAAGTATGAAATAAAGTGTTTGAAATTTTAGGACATTTACTGTACACTATATATATTCAGACATGTTGATTTCTTACCTTACTTTCCTAAAATTTGAAAAAAAAGCCATTTTACTTTGTGTTGATGTGTCTGAGCTCAACAGTGTGGATCCTGATCAGATGCCACATTTTACAACCTCTGACCTAGATCTACACTGTTCGTTCTGCCCTGTATGTCGAAATAAATAGGGTAAATACGATCAATATTGTATGAGGCCTAACCTTTACCTCTCTCTAGGCTAATTCAGCAGATGACAAATTGATGGTATTTTTCTTATTTTTCTTTAGGAAACAATTTGCATCAAATGTTAAAGCCTATTTTCTGTGAAAAATAAGAAAAATATTTCAAAATGTCATCTGCTGAAATTTTTACCAAGCATGCTAAGTGTTAATTGGTTCTGTCCACAGGTGATACAGATACAGCAGCTATAACACGGTATTGGATATAACACGGTCCAAAGATGGATCCCAAAAACGTATAGATTATATTGAAAAATGACCATAAAGGTCATTTTTCAATATGATCTATACATTTTTGTTCGGATATAACATGGTTGCTTAACTAACACGGCTTATGCTATGGACCCCAGCAATAGTGTTATAAAGAGGTTGTGGTGTATATAATGAATATGTAAGGGTTACATTATGCTCAATTTTACCTGGGATTAAATGGAATAGTATATCCCTTTCGTACCAAGGGTTTCAACATTGAGCAAGCACCCATAGTTGTGGCTCCTGTGGTGAATAAAGAAGAGCAGATAATTCAGATTTCTGAACTATAACAGTTAACTCCCTTAAAAGAGAAGGTTTCATACTTGCATAAGCTCTAGATTGGAAGGACACCCCCAAAAAAATATCTTTTTGCAGAGAAATTAGAAAATATCAATACTTTTTGTTGGAGAAAAATCCTTTGAGCTACATATTTAAGTCTCAGCATTGAAAAACCAGTCTGGTCAACATCATAACTGTTTCGTAACTCTAGACAAAGCACCAGATAAGGAGTGTATCCAGGGCCCAGTTGTTCAAAACTTAACAAAGTTGTTAGCTAACACGACGTTAAAGTTTCTATCAAGAAATAGGGCAAATACACTGTGAATTTTTGCTGAAAAATGTGAGTAGCTTTTGCATTGCAATGCAAAAGCTACTCACATTTTTGCAGCAAAGACTATCAATGTATTTGAAAATACCTTAACTACAACAACAAGTTTGTCATTGATGAGCTTGTTAAGCTAACGATGCTTTGAACAACTGGGCCAAGATAAATAACTTTTTCATTGCTTCACAAAACCATATGTTGTGGGTACTTATTAGAAGTGCCCCTGTAAGGCACCTCTAATGACTGCCCGCAACATGTTCTCATGGAGAAATAAGAAAAATGTCATACTTTTCAGATGAAAAAAGTTCCAAATCTCAAGCTATTTCTAGATAAGGCATTTTGTTTTTCATCCAAACAGTATTGATATTTTTCTCATTCCTCCACAAAAACATGTTGTGGGGACTCATGAGAGGTATGCAGTGTTTCCAGTTTTGATGCCATGAAATTCAATAATTATACCAATAGGGAATGTCTTAGCTGTCTGAATAAAGTGTCAGATAAGTTTATCAACACTCCAGGGCCCAGTTGTTCAAAGCTAACGATGTCGTTAGTTAACGATTCGTTAAAATTTACAACGAGTGATACGCAAATATGCTGAAATGTTTTGCTGAAAACATGTGAGTAGCTTTTGCAGTGCAAAAGCTACTCACATTTTTTCAGCAAAAAATATCAGAATACTGTGTATTGAATCCGCTAAAACAGTTAAGGAAATGGTCCTTAACGAGCTCGTTAAGCTAACGACGCTTTGAACAACCGGGCCCTGGTGTATTCATCAATTTTTTTTCCCTAATATCTGCAACCAAAACAGTCTGTAAAATGATTCAAATAGATGACATAATTTTTGTTTTCATGGATTTTTTTTTCCATTTTGTTCATAGTACTATATAACAGGGGTATTTCTCCATAAAAACATATCTTGTGGGTATTGATTTGAAGCATGGACAAAACAGAAAACATGCAATGTTTTTTGTAGAAAAAAAAGTTCTTAAACAGAGCTATATTTTAGTTAGCCCATATATGCCTCTCATCCTAAAAAAAGAGACTTTGGCAAACAGTGTAGACCCAGAATAGATGCTGCAGCATGTGGCATCTGATCTGGATCTACTTGTTTGCAAAAATCGCTGTAATAAATGATAATACTAAAAAAGCAATTTAGACACCCTTTTACTCTGAAATGAACCTGTCCAACCAGAGAGGTAGAAGTTTCCACCCGGCATAAATGGGTAAAAGTATTTTATTGAAAGGACTGGTTTTGCCCAAACATAGCTCAAGATAAAAAGGCTTTTGTTTTCATTTCAAGTATAAAGTACTGATGTTTTCCCTACTTCTCTTAGAAAACATGTTGTAGTTACACATCAGAATCAACCTAACCTGACAATTCTAGAGAGTACCAACACTATATGTATTTGTGAAAGAACAAGAAATGAATTTATCTGGATAACCTCTGATCTGGATCTATCATATATACCCTATTTTTTGGGACAGACAGGCCAGAGCAAACACCATAGACCCAGATCAGATGCTGCAGAAGGTGGCATCTGATCAGGGTCTACAATGTTTGCCACTTGTTCAGCAGTTTTTAGACATATCAACAGGTTTGGTAAATGTCCTAAAATAATTAACACTTTATTCCATACTTTTTTGGTCAAAATTTTGCTTATTATGCAGTTGCTTCTTAAAATACTTAGTGGAATGGCAAATAATGTAGACCCTGATCAGACTGCTCCTTAAGGAGCAGTCTGATCTGGGTCTGCACTGTTTGCAAATGCCATTCTGTCAGAAATTTTGATGTCCAAAATTTTAGGACATTTACCCTAGAAAGATGGAATTTTTGAAATTTTAGGACAAGTATGGTAAGGAGTTAAGTTATCCCAATAATTAGGGTAAATACAGTGTATATTTTATGTAACATCACCTATTTTACCTTCGATTAAATGGTATACAATAGCCTTTCTGTCTATGAGGTCTCAATTTCGAGCAAGCACTCATTGTTGTTAGTCCTGATACAGAGAAAGAAGATTCTGTATTAACTCTAAATATTGGGAAACCTTAACACCTTACCATACCTGTCCTTAAATTAAACAAGTCTATTTCACTACCTGTTATGTCTAAAAAACTGCTGGAGGAGTGGCAAACAGTGTAAACCCTGATCAGATGCCACATAATGTGGCATCAGATCAGGGTCTTCACTGTTTGCTCAGGTCTTTCTATCCAAATAATAAATAAATATGGTAACACACAAAACAGTTCAGATAAATGGGTATTCAGAAGATAACTTCGACATTGACTGCTATAACTTTGCCATTCTCTGTTGTATATCATTATCCAAACAGAATTCCTGGAATGGACACCAAAAGAGAATTTAGCCCTGGTCCTGCTGAATCTGGATATGCCTTGCCTTTGCAAACAGTGTAGAAGAAGCCTACTGATCTGGATCTGCACTGTTTGTCATTAAGTATGTGAATTTGTATCAACAATCTGGATCAAGTAATCTGATTGGCTGAAAATAAGAAGTAAATGTGGCATCTTAATTTATTCAGCATGGCAAGGGTTAATTCTTCAAATGTCAAACATAAAATTGTATACAAGTGGATTGGGAATATTCCAAAGGAATAGAATAAATATTCAGTATAGATCTAGTTTAACTTTGGTTTTAGACCTCACTAAAACTTGCTGCATGTTTGAATGCCCCTCATACATCCATGCAAGCTTGGAAAGATTCTGCTCACTGGAACAAGAGCTAATGTAGACAAAACAAGTTAACCAGAGGAGCGTTTGTCCTGTATCCCTCATCTGAAACCTCTTGTAAAATTTCAGAAAGATCGGTTTAAAACTGTTTGGAGGAGTTGTGCTCACAAGGTACCTACTTTATATACACTTTCATAGTATTGAAGAATGAAAAGGTTTAAACCCCCACCTGTTCTATAAAAGGATGTAGGGGGGGCTTATTTCAAAATGGTGCCTGACTTTTACACTTTGTTACTTGCTGAAGTTTTATCAATGAAAATAAAAGAATTAGAAAACCTTCATATACAAAATTTGTTTTGCTAGAAGGCATGCCTATACTTTATGCATTAACATTAAAATATTGTGTTATAAAATGTTATTAATTGAGCAAGCTGAATGAAATCACTGGAAAGTGCTGAGAAATTCAAACTAGATATAACCTTTAACCTGTGTCATGTGATGTAAACATAGCAACCTGGAATGTAGAGTACAAGCACTGTCCAATTGTAAGATGGCTATCACAGCAAAAGCAGATAAGTTTACCCGTGTTAAGATTCTTTCAAAGAAAATTGCACTCATATTCCATGATTCAAACAGAAAATTGTTAAAACCATTATTTATAGGCATTAATAAGAGCTTATGAAATCTGCATACATGGAGGGAGATATTTTAACAAGTCAGTTACAATTTCATTCCAGCAATGGAAATTGCATTAAGACATTGTGAATCCTGTTTCTAAACTAAATGAAATTTAGTAAACAAATTGTGTCATTTAGCCACTGTTTGCTGGGTACTATTTATTAAAAGTCACAACCATTTGTGCTCCATGTAAGCCAGGAATGTAAGGCACAAATTTAAATCTTATTTGACATATTCATACCTAGTAGTGAGTATATACATTATTTTGTAGCATCTTGAGCTAGCAGACCCCAGGTAAACAATAACAGCTGACCAGTAATCAATAAGCCCCGCCTACATTTTCTGGTGGTAGCTGCTACCGCAAATGCCAGTTTAAGTCAAAAATGTGAGAAAAAAAAAGTATAAAAGTTATTTCAAGATTCTGTAAAAAGCACATGCATATCTTCAGACCATGATTAAGACACCTGTGACGTTTCAGAAGGATCAGTATAAAACTGTAGGAGGAGTTGTGCTCACAAGGTATTTGCTTCTGACTTGGAATCATGCAAAAAATAGACTTAAAAATGTGTAAAAAGTGAAAAAAATGATTTAAGGATTCTTATAAAAAGCACATGCACATCTTCAAACCATGATTAAAATACCTGTAAAGTTTCAAAAGGATCGGTATAAAACTGTACGAGGAGTTGTGCTCACATGGTACCTACTACTGACTTGGAACCATGCAAAAAATGTCTAAGTTAAAAATGTGAAAAATAATGTTAGGATTCTGTAAAAAGCACATGCACATCTCCAGACCAAGATGAAGACACCTGTAAAATTTCAGAAGGATTGGATTGGACTGGTTTAAAACTGTAGAAGGAGTTGCACTCACAAGGTACCTACTATAAACTCGGAACCACGCACCACGAATCACGAATCATGCACCACGCACTACGGAAAGCCGAATACTATGTCCCCTCACTTTTCTTCAAAAAGGCTGGGGACAACAAATGAGCTGCTACATGAGAAAATGTCCCTGATATGTGCACCCAACAAAGAATCAACTCAGCCTGCACATTGGCACAATTTGATCAGTCTCCATGAAAACATATGTTGTGGGTACTCATTAGAAGTACCTCGCCGAGGCGATGTTTTCACAGAGAAATAAGAAAGATATCAGCATTTTTCGGATGAAAAAAGCACCTTATCTTTTGCTATGTCTGAAGATATGTTTTCTGACATTGTGGTTCAAATGTCATGTCAATTCCAACACTAATGAAATGTGAACAGAAAGCAGCATAGCTCCAGACAAGGTATTTTTTCAACCAAAAAGTACTGAAAAAGAAAATCATTTATCTTGATACCCTACTTATCCCGATCAGAATCTCTTATCAGAAGCAGCATGTCTCCATCTCTTATCAAAACCTAACTTGCCTGGGCCCAGTTGTTCAAAACTTAATGAAGTTGTTAGGTAACGTGATGTTAAAATTTCTATCTTGAATGAAGTTGTTAGGTAACGTGATGTTAAAATTTCTATCTTGAAATATGGCAAATACATTGATATTTTTTGCTGAAAAAATGTGAGTAGCTTTTGCAGTGCAAAAGCTACACACATTTTTGCAGCAAAAATATCAATGTATTTGAAAACACCTTAGGTACAACAGTTAATGATTTTGTCATTAACTACATGTAGCTTGCAAAGCTAACAATGCTTTGAAAAACTGGGCCCTGGTCACAACAAGTACAGTTGTTGTTTTTTTAAATAAGGTTACTCATTTGGTGGTGTGAGTATTTTATCATTATACTCTTGTGCTTTTTGTGAAAAAAAGCCTAAATTGGGTAACTGAAATATATAATTATGGCAAGTCATGGTAAAGTCTGCCGGGCTCATAACACAGTTGGTAGTGCATCTCACTGCTGATCCAGGATTGTATGTCTGAATCCCAGCTTAGCCACTAACTTCCATGGAGACTGATTATGAAATAATTTTTACAGTCATTCTTCCCTTTCCTCTGATTCAAGAAGAGCAGTTGTCAGTTACTGGCAAATGTATGTGCACAAAGTATTGTTGAATTGCTTAGTGGACTAAGCATGCCCAGGAAAAATGCGAGTAGGTTAATTGACTCTACATGACCATAACAGTGTTGATTGGGCCATAAAACTGCAAATCAAATCAAACAAACAAACAAACATGGTGGCCCATAATTCTGCATTTTGATTGATCAAAAGATAAATACAGATTGCTTTAATGACAGGAAAAAATATGGTATAGCTTCAGATAAGAGGGGCTATCCATATATTTTTTTCTCTACAAAAACGTATGTTGTGATACTCATTAGAAGTGCCTCACCTTCTCCATGAAAACCTATGTTGTGGGTACTCATTTGAAGTGCCATGGTAGGGCACTTCTAATGAGTACTATAACATATATTTTTGTAGAGAAATAGGAAAAATATATGAGGTGCTTCTAATGAATACCAAAAACATAAGTTTTCATGGAGAAAAAACAAAAATAAGAAAAGTATCAAATTTGTTTTTGGTTGAAATAGCACCTTACCTGGAGCTACGATATGTTACAACATTTGAATAAAATCTTGTGCTTTTTTTTTCTTAGAAGACTCAATTTGACTAAATACTAGTAAATGCTTATATTATTTTTGCTGAAATCAGTTAAAGAAATAAGTGCTTATTTACTGATACACCACAACCTCTTTATAACACTATTGTTGGGGTCCATAGCATAAACCGTGTTAGTTAAACAACCATATTATATCCAAACAAAAATGTATAGATTATATTGAAAAATGACCATTTATGGTCATTTTTCAATATAATCTATACATTTTTGGGATCCATCTTTGAACCGTGTTATATCCAAAACCATGTTATAACGAACCATGTTATAAAGAGGTTGAAGTGTATGTCTATAAATCCAAAAGGAATGACCCTTGAGAGCAATGAACACATGCACAGAACTAATAATAGCTGGAGTGTCATAGTTTTCTGGGCCAGAGCAGCTAGTTTCTGGCCATTCCCTCTGACTGCCCCCAAATTTTCTGAAATGTACTATATTTACACTAAGTGTTTGGACAGACAGGCTTGAGCAAACAGTAAAGACCCAGATCAGACACAATAAAATGCAATGTCTGATCAAGGTTTTCATTTTTTGCCACTTATCCAGCAACCTTTAGACACATCTACAAATTGTAAAGAGTATAAGACCTGTCGCCAGACAGGATAGCTCGCCTGATATTGCACATTTTGTTTCTGGAAAATTCTGTGACCTTGATTTTGACATGACCTGTGTGTGTGTGTGTGTGTGGTGGGGGGAGGGGGGGGAAGCAGTATCTGTCTTTATACAAAATAGGAACTAAATCCATCATGTAGTTTAGAAGTAATGAGATCCTAAAAAACTTTGGCGTAAAATTTTAACATCAAAATTCTAAGTCTGTGACCTTGACCTTGACATGACCTAGGGTGGTGGGGACTGGTACTGTGTAAAAATTTGGACCAATATGTATCATCATACAAAAGATGAATCAAATCTGTGATAAGGTTAGGATTTAATGAAGTCTTAAAAACTTTAACGAAAACTTTAACATTTAAATTCTACGTCAGTGACCTCAACCTCAAGGTCATGGTCATGAAAACTGATGGTGCTGATAAAAAATTTTGACCAGTGTCTATCATAATACCAAATAAGAACAAAATCCATCACTTAGTGTAGAAGTAATGAGATCCTAAAAACTTAGACATAAAATTTTAACATGAAAATTATAAGTCTGTGACCTTGACCTGGACATGACCTAGAGTGGTGGGAATGGTACTGCGCAAAATTTTGGACCAATATGTATCATCATACCGAAGATGAATCAAATCGGTGATAAGGTTAGGAAATAATGAGGTCTTAAAAACTTTAACGAAAACTTTAACATTTGTGGACGCCGACGCTAACGCCAACGCCGGTGGAAGGACAATAGCTCTTCCTGAACGTTGTTCAGACGAGCTAAAAATGGAATTTTAGGACAAGTATGGTAAAGAGATAAGATAGTCAAATAGTTAGGGTAAATATGAGTATTCGCCAAGTATGATCAGAATCTTCACTGGCACATTTTGGACAGTCAAGGGTACAAAGTTCCTTCATTCTGACAAAGGAGACTATGATCAGACTGCGCAGGATGTCAGTAGGTATCCATATAATATTTTTATTATTTCTCCACAAAAACATATGTTGTGGGTGTTCATTAGAAGTGCCTTCTAATGAGCACCACAACATATAATTTTCATGGAGAAATAAGAAAAATATCAATACTTTTCCGTTCAAAAAAGTGCCTTATCTGGAGATATGGGTATGTTTTCTCACATTGGGCTCAAATGGCAACTGTAATTGACTGAACTAACCTGGAGCCCTTCCTGCCATGTCCTTCATGCCACTTTTGTATCTCTTTGCTATTATAGAATACAGTTTCTCTAGATCTGTCTGGTTCCCAAACTCCATCAGAGCTGAAGGAAGAAGCAACTATAACTCAATATGTGCATGTATATATAAAGGTATTAACCCTTGTCCTGCTGAACCCAGATATACCCTGTCTTTGCAAACAGTGTAGATCCAGATCAGTTGGCTTCTTTAGAAGATAACTGATCTGGATCTGCACTGTTTGCCATTGAGTATGTGAATTTATATCAACAATCTGGATTGTTATCTGATTGGCTGAAAATTATAAATGGGCGTGGCATCTTAATTTATTCAGCAGGACAAGGGTTAAGAGCCATGGATACACTTGGTTGATTTTCTGCCACTTTTTTACAAGGGGGACAGCTTTTATGACTTCCTGTTTGAATTCCTGCACACGTTCCTAGTGAAAAGAGGTCTACTCCATAAAAAAAGAATTTGCTCCCCACGGGAGCAAATTCTTTCTGATTAGAGTAGACCTCTTTTCAGAAAGCGGCAAAACAATTCTGACAGAGTTGTCTCCACTGGAAAGGGATCCATTCCCCTTAAGAAGATGGTTACACATGGTCTGTCATATGTACATAATTTCTGACTTGATGGATCTGTATAAAATGTGGGCTGTATCCCACATATTCACAAGGGAGTTGGGTGGGGAAGGTGTTGGAGGAATTGGAAGGATGGTAAATATAAGCCCATTTTCACATATTTACAATATGCATATTTTTAGAGCTAGTTTAGATTAGCATGTGTTTAATATAAGTACTATCTAAACAAGGATTACTTCAATCATTTATGAGCCAGTGCACAGCAAAACCGTCAATAAGACCTGTGTAATTATCAAAGGCTCAGATCAGCCTGTACATCAACCCAGTATGCCAAGGGTTCTCGTTTATCCCTCTTTCAAGAGTTTGGAGGCTGCAGAAGGCACATGCAATCAGCGAAGACTGGGCATCTGTGCAGTCTGATCAGAGTCTTCACTGATCCCCTGTGCCTTCTACAACCTCCAGGCTATCCATAGAGGGATAAACAAGAACCCTTGTCATACTGGGTGGATGTACAGTCTTCTATTCAGTGTTTGCTGGTCACACAGGTCTTATTTTAGTTTTTGCAAAGCACTGGCTCATATTTTTTCACTTGACGGGACTGATACACTGGGTAGATTTTCTACTATAGTTTGTAAGGGAGACAACTTTTATGATTTCCTGTTTGCTTTCCAGCACACTGAACTTTTTCTGAAAAGTGGCCTAATCTAAAAGAATTTGCTTCCAAGGAGAATATATTCTTTTCTTTTAGAGTAGACCCCATTCAGAAGGAACAAAAACAATTTTGATAGAGTTCCCTTCCCTGAAAGAGTTAATTCCCCTTAAATATCAATGTGGCAAAAAATTTTGGCAAAGATGGACCAATGCAAAAACTAAAACAACAAAAACAAATACAAATTAAAGAAAATGAAGAAATACCAGTTTGTTGCTTAGAATGTTAAACTAGAGAAAGAAAGCATGCCAACTTAATATATATGCCCTTGCAAGTATAGCACAGAGCCTATACTTATTTTAGCAAGATCATTATTTTTATGAACTTCAATTTTTTGGAATATTAACATCATATTTCAAGATTTTTTTCTTATAAATATTCCATAAAAGTGACTGATTGACTGAGTTGAAGTTTTACGGCCAACTCAACCCATTAGGTTTAGTCTGTCCGGTCAGTTTACCTAACCACACTTTTCCTGGGCAGGCTTAGTCCTCTAAGCGGTTAACCAGTATTTGTGCACATTCTTTCACCAGAAACTGACAAACTGACACAGGAACCTTGGTGATACAAGCCAGCGCACGACAAAACCTACAATAAGACCTGTGTAAATAGCAAAGACTCAGATCAGCCTGTACATCCCCCCCCAGTATGCAAAGGGTTCTCGTTCATCCCTCTTTCAATAGTTTGGCAGCTGTAGAAGGCACATGCAATCAGCGAAGACTCTGAGCGGATGTGCAGGCCAATCTGAGTTTCCACTGGTTGAACTATTGTAGATTTTGTCATGCGCCAGCTTAGATGATTTATTATAGCATGGTTTCAGATATAAACCAGCTTCAAAAGCACCCCAAAGATGTTGTATCCAAACAAAAATGCAAAGATTATATTGAAAAAATACCATAAAATGACCATAATCTATACATTTTTGTTTGAATACAACAAGGTTGTTTAGCATACACAGATTTTAATGGGGAAAAAACAGATAGTCACTGGTCTCATTTAAAGTATATCACACCAGTCTTGGTATATTTTCCTATTTCTCCATGAAAACCTTTGTTATGGGTATTCATCAGGGCCAGTTGTTCAAAGCTAACGACATCGTTAATAAACGATACGTTAAAATTTACATCGAGTGATACGCAAATATGCTGAAATTTTTTGCTGAAAAAATGTGAGTAGCTTTTGCAGTGCAAAAGCTACTCACATTTTTTCAGCAAAAATTCAGAATATTGTGTATTGAATAACGAAATGACCCTTAACCAGCTTGTTAAGCTAACGACGCTTTGAACAACTGGGCCCAGAACAGTACCTCATTACTGCATATGCAAAGCCCTAAATAAGAGTACATGTATTCAGAAGCCTGGCTAGCAAAGAGGTATGTCTCTTGCCTGTCATCACTGCTGCCTGGGTTCAATGCCCTGCACTAGCATGGGGTAAGGCAGTGATCACAAACCGTCACCTAGCCTAGCCACAAGCTGTTAAAATTAATAATATGGAAACAAAGCCATCTATTTGCATTAAAATGAACAGTATAATATTTTAGCTAGTCTAGTCTCCTTTCTCAATTACGACTATGGAAAAATTTTGAACACTTTATTCCATACTATTTTGGCCTAAATTTTGTTTTTCATACAACTGTTGCTTAAAATACTTAGTGAAATGGCAAACAGCATAAACTCTGATCAGACAGCTCCTTCAGGAGCAGTCTGATCTGGGTCTGCACTGTTTGCATATGTCATTTTGTCAAAAACTCTGGTGTTCGAAATTTTAGGACATTTACCGAATCTTTTATTAAAAAATGATAAGACTTATTATCAGACTAGCAATTAGTCTAACAGTCATCCATCAATAGTCTGCAGGTTTCTATGGGCATTCCACTTTCCTCTGCCACGTATGACCAACAAGCATCAAATCCGCATCTTTGAAAACGTGTTTAAAAGTTCACTCAGCTTTCCTTGTAATTGAAGCAAAATGAATAAAGTTTGAACCTTTTAATCTAAAATTCAATATTTGTCTTAACCCATTTATGCCAAGTGGACTCTTCTACCTTAATTCTTTGGACAGGTCCATTTCCAATATCAGGGTGTCTGGTTAGTTTTTATTATAACCATGTTTTATAGCAATTCCTGTATGTAATTCAAACAGTGCAGACCCTGATCAGACGCCGCATTCTGCGGCATCTGATCTGGGTCTACTCTGTTTGCCTATATCCCTTTTATGGGACGCTAGGCTTAAATGGGTTAAATTCAGTATTTATCTTCCTAGTATTTCTCCAAGAAAACATATACTGTATGGTAAATGTCCTAAAATTTTGTACAACAAGCATTTTGATAAAATGGCATATGCAAACAGTGCAGGCCCAAATCAGACTGCCCCTGAAGAACAGTCTGATCACAGTCTACACTATTTGCCATTCCAGTAAGTATTTTAAGACATAACTGCAAACTAAAGCCAAAAACGGCAAGGAATGAAGTGTCTGAAACTTTAAAACATCATATCTCCAGATAAGGTACTTTTTTCAACCAAAAAAGTGTTGATATTTTTCTTATTTCTCCATAAAAACATATGTTGTGGTACTCATTAGAAGCACCTCACCAAGACACTTCTAATGTGTACCACAACATATGTTTTCATGAAGAAATAATAAAAATATTATGTGAATACCCCCTCTAATCTGGAGCTATGGAACATTTACAATACTGTAATAGGTACTGATTATAAATGCTCTGAGGAGAAATAAGAAAATTATTTTAGCCCTTCTCTTGCTAAACACGACATGCCCTGTCTTAGCAAGCAGTGTAGATCCAGATCAGTTGGCTTCTGAAGAGGCCAACTGATCTGAATCTGCACTGCTTGTCATTAAATATGTGAATTTCTATCAAAAACCCAGATCAAGTAATCTGATTGGCTGGAAATTAGCAGTGGGCATGGTATCTTAATTTATTCAGCATGACAAGGGTTAAAAAAGTGCATTTCTGTTAAAAACAGCATGTTATAGTTTACCTTCTGCTGTAGCAAGGTGCAGCACTGTATCATCACTTATCATCCATCCTGGCACTGAAGATATAAATATTGCAAATATAGCTAACCCTGACATATCTCAAACACTGATCTCAAAACTACTGCTTCAGTCAAACTTAATAAAGGGTATTATTGTTTAAATTTACTCTTTGTTTCTTGCATTTCAACTTCTTTTAACTCAAACTACTGTTATCTCAAATCAAAAACTCTGGTCCTATAGCATTTGAGATAATGACAATTAATTGTTTAGCAACTGTAAGGATGATTCATATGACTTGTTAAAGAGGAGTACAGTGATTTATTTACCTTTTGCTTCCACTGAGTCCAAAGGACTCACTTGATTGATATTTAATGAATCCCAGGATAAAATCAGGAGTCTATTACTTATTATCGAGCAGTTTTCTATTGTATTTTGTGAGTTTAGGGACTCACATGTATGAATTTTGTGAGTCCCGTAGACAAGGTTGTAAGTATATGAAGCGGGACTCGCAGGTAAAAAAAAATCACTGGGAGTAATTAGTGACAATTGTGGAATACCATTTCTTATCTCTTCATAAAAACATGCTGTGGGTACTCATTAGAAGTGCCTCAGTGAGGCACTTCTAATGAGTACCCACAACATATGTTCTTTCATGAAAACATTGAGAAAATTATCCCACAATATCACAAACTACTCCTCCTTAACAAGTATTTGTGGATTATTCTGGGATAATTTTTCATATTTCTTCACAAAAACATATACATGTACTGTGGGTACTCATTAGAAGTAATCCCAATCACTGAGGAGTTTCTAATGACTACCCACAACATATGTTTTTAAGGAGAAAATGACAAAATAATCCTAAAATTATCACAAATACTCCTCTTTCACAAGTCTTCTAAACTGACTTCTTGTTAACTATAGCGAATGTAAGGATAACTCTGAAGGCTTGTTAAGGAAGAGTACTTGGTGATAATTCTTGGGAGATTTTGTCATTTTCTCTTTAAAAAAAAATATGTTGTGGGTACTCATTAGAAGTACCTCACTTGGGTGTTTCTAATGAGTACCCACACCATAAGATTTTTTAATAAGGAGAAAATGACAAAATTATCCTAGAATTATCTCAAAATACTGCTCCTTAACAAGTCTTCTAAACTGACCTTGTTAAACAGAGCAAATTTAACCCTTGTCATGCTGAATAAATTAAGATGCCCCACCCACTTCTAATTTCAGCCAATCAGATTACTTGATCTGGGTTTTTGACAGAAATTCGCATATTAAATGACAAACAGTGCAGATCCAGATCAGTTGGCTTCTTCAGAAGCCAACTGATCTGGATCTACACTGTTTGCTAAGACAGGGCATGTCGTATTCAGCAAGGGAAGGGTTAAGGACAAAGGCTTGTTAAGGAGGAGTATTTGGTGATAATTCTGAGATATTTTTTTCTTATTTTCCAATAAAAAAATGTCAAGCCTTATTTTCTAAGACAAAAATAAAAGAAAAAACAGTATTTTAAAATGTTATCTGCTACAATTTTAAACTGGTCACTTTATGACAGGTTATGTTAAATGTCTTAAAATTTCCAACACCAAAGTGACTGACAAAATGACATATGCAAACAGTGCAGACCCAAATCAGATTGCTCCTTAAAATCAGACTGCTCCTGATCAGGATCTACACAGTTTGTCATTCCACTAAGTATTTAAAAAAACAGCAGCACAAAAAGCAAAATTTAGGCCAGAACAGGATGGAATAAAGTGTTTGAAATTTTAGGACATTTACCATAATACTGAGAAAATAGGTATCTTCACTTCAGGAGAAAATCTACTGGCAGCTACATAGCTCTAGATAAGGTGTTAAAGAAGAATTGATATTTTTCTTATTTCTCCATACATATGTTGTGGTACTCGTGAAGTGCCTCCCTCACAACATACATTTGTACATTTTCATGTAGAAATAAGAAAAAATAATACTCCTATCTAGAGTTATGAGCTATTTTAGAGCTGAGAAAGATAAACATAAAGGCTAATTTGACGGGACTTACATTTGGCATGCAATTTTTTCACTCCTCCCCAGTCTTGAACTTCTTTATGGATTATCTCACCAGAGTGACAGAACTCCCATTCACCATTCTTGTAACCCAATGCATCACCAACACCACTAAGAACCATTGACGCTATGTAGCGATTTTTCAGTGCAACTGCCATCTTTAGAATTCTAAAGAGATGTCAAATTGAAAGCAATATCAAATCAGATTCTTACCTTTAACACTCAGCACACTATGTGAAAATTCAGCAGATGACAAACTGATGACATATTTTTTTTATTTTTCCCAGAAAATCAGATTTAGACATTCCATGAAAATTGTCTCCATTGCAGTCCTAAAACATTAAATCCTGTTTTCTGGGAAAAATCACAAAAAAATATTTTAATATGTTGTCTGCAAAAATAATTACCCAGCATGCTAAGAATTAATATGCAAACAGGTTTTATTTCATAACTGTGTAGACCCTGATCCAACCTGTTTAATCTGGGTCTCACTGTTTGCATAGAACCTACTTGTCTGAGTATTAAGCATAACTATGGAAGCATAAATATCATACCAGAAACACCTATTTTTAAATATTTTTTTATGTGAAAACATGAAAAAAAATGCTAGGTTTCATCAGGAAAATTAGGTAGGGTAGGGATACCCTAAACACACACATTTTTTTGTTTGGCTTAAATTTATCTGGAACTGTCCTGTTTGCCACTCATCCAGCACTTATTAGATTCATCAACAGATAACCAAATGGATTTTTCTTTTTTTTTAATTTCAGGGAAAGTATGGTGAGGACTCAAGGTGTCTGTTCTAATATTTGGCAATTTGAATGAAACAGCAAGTCCTTTTTTCTGGTCAAATTCATATGAAAAATATTATTCATTTGTTGCCTGCTAATTTCACTTGCTCTAAAAAAAGTGTGTTATTGTATCTTTGACTGACCTTCTTGCAAACCTAAGGTAAACAAAATTCTTTATCACCTTTATCACTCTCATCTAAATGGACATTCAGCAGACAACAAACTGATGTATTTTTTTCTTATTTTTCCTGGACAATAGCCTCTGACTTTCATGAAATGTCAAAGTCTCTTTCTGGAAAAAAATATTTCAAAATGTCATCTGCTGAATTTTTTATCCAGCACGCTACGGTGAAATAATAATAAAAAAAATATGTGTTTTTAGGGTAACCCTGCCCTTCCTAATTTTCCTGGTGAAAACTAGGTAATTTTTTTTTTTCAAGTTTTCTCAAAAAACAAAAAAGGTGTTACTGGGATAAAATATTTATTGTAAATATTCAGACAAGTAGATCTAAGCAAACAGTGTGGACCCAGATCAAACTGCTCCCTATAGGAGACACACCAAAGGATAGTCCATAAAATTTTATGTGAATCATGGTGCTAAGTCCAAATATATTTGGTAATTATGGTATAATTCTGCATATAAAATGTAAAACAAAAAAAGGAATACCTGCCTATCCTACTTATTTTTTTCTAACATGTACCTAAACACATATATTTTTTTTATTTGGTCTAAGCTTTAGTTTCATAAATAACCAGCAGTTACACTGTACTAGGTTGGTTTGAACCTTTCATACTTGCATAACAAAGTTTCTTACTTGTAGTGAATTTTTAGTTTCATGTACCATCCTGTGGCTACCTTACTGGTATGATACAAGTTTTTAATTCTGATATTTGATCACATGTCCAGAAATGATATCAACCCAATCTAACCAATACAGCCAAAATAAAACATCCTCCTTCTACATGAGGTGTGCTCAACAAAGTAAGCACTCACTCAAGTGCCTGAATGGCTGAAAAGTGCAATGCTGAATGACAATGGGTGCTTAATCAGTATTTTATTTCTACTTTTTTTTTTAATTTCCATTTATTATTCTGAGTGTAAATATTACAAAAGTACATCTTTCTTACCTTTCATTTAAAATTCAATGCTACAGAGTGACTAAAGAATCCTTTGGCCACCTACAATGGTCATGTTTTGCTTTTCTAAGTGTACACATTGAAAGTCAGGGTTAAACCTTCTACTGCTACTTCATAGCTCCAGATAAGGCATCTTTTTTTTTTCAACCAAAAAAGTACTGATATTTTTTGTAGTTCTCCACAAAAAATTGTCTTGTGGTACTCATTAGAAGTGCCTCATACAGGTGCTTCTAATGAGTACCACAAGATATTGTTTTGTAAAGAAACAAGAAAAATATCATGCAGATACCCCCTCTTATCTGGAGCTACATGTATGTACTTTACTTATACTTTAGTACTGCCCAGGGCATCAGCACCACGGGCAAGTGATGTCAGCAAAATGGTTAAAATTCTATATTTACAATAAAAAATATGAAGAACCTGTGTTGTCTAGGCTGTGCGAGTCTGTAAACATAATGCTGCTTGCACAAGGTCTAGAGGGAGAGCATGCCATTCTCTAATGGTGTGAGGCAGAAAGCTGTGCTTGTACTGTTCATAACCCTAACCCTAGGTGGCAGACAGATTCTATAGTTATACCAAATGATACAATCAAAACTCATTTAAAAGAAATTGAAAGAAAATGGCGCTGTTCTATACTAGCCTGTCAGTTATACCACCATAGTTGAAAACCAATGCAAGCACTCACGTTCAGAGAGAGTGCAGAATCAGTCACTCAGGGAGCGCTTACATTATTGAAGGTGAATGCACCTTGGTATTGTACAGTTGTTCTTATAAAAAATTAAACCCAGTTTATTGATAAAGTCATGTTTAACTGATTATTTTACATATTCTTTTAGAAGATTATGGCACTATTCAGACCAGGAACGATAACAGCTGGCCAGAAAAGATCTTTTTTTATCCACGATTGCTGGGCGTATATTCTGATCGGCACGGTTGCCGTACGGATCGTCAAGTTTTGTTCATTATCTTCGAAAACATGTTCATTATATGATGTAATAATGTGAAACATTATCTATAATTGAATATATAGTTAGGTTCAATAAAAGAAAATACGTTCTCAATTGTGAAACACTCAAAATACTTCAACAATCTAGCTTCCTATCTCTGTCAAGTCTATTTTTGTTTACATGTACTTCCCGGTTGATTGGTTCTCGGTCTTTTAAGGACACATAAATTTTATAGAATAGAATAGAATTGAATATAGTTAAAAGCATTTGTACACCTTCAAATAATATAATATACACATAGACAACATATACAACAAAAAACTGCCGTGATCTTGAGTAATAAGAGAATAGTATAATACGGGCATGGAAACGTTGCTAAAGGCAACGTTAACTCCGGCGAAGCCGGCGTCAACGGCAGCGGCAGGCACGTTAACACTATGTAATATAGCTATTTTCTTAAAATGATTGTTGATTTTTTTTTTTCTTTTTCTTTTCGTGAATCTTTAAAGATGATTTAAATGGCAAGAAATATATACACATTATTTTCAATAAATAATGAAAAAATAAAAAAATAAAAATAAAATAAAACAAATAAAAAAAAGAATAACGACTAATTTTGAATGATGCTCTTGGCACTTTCATCTCAGTTCGTCAGAAGCATTTCAGATACTATAATTCTAGCGTCTACTGATTATAGTAACGCTATAGAACCAGTCGGATTTAGACACTGTATTACATAATTCATTTTCATACACATTTGCTACACTCGTTAACTTCCAAATTTCAAAGCTACATCATAAGGCGTTAAAAAATAAAATTATTAATACTTCAATAATGTTGGTCAACGTTAAAGAGACGCTCATTGGAAACGAACAGCTAAACAAGGTGACATTCGGCGGGAATCGTAATAAAATTAGAGTCAGACTAGCGTTGTTCTCTCTCTCTCTCTCTCTCTCTCTCTCTCTCTCTCTCTCTTTTCTTTTTTTTTTTTTTTTTTTGTCTGCATCGTTACAGACTGTAACCCTATCGCACAGAGCCGATCTGCGGTACATGTAAGTACGTAATCTGCCAGGACAATGGCAGAAAGGTCGACCGATTGAAAGGTCGAAGAATGTCCTATAAAGTATAATCACCTTGTGAGTCCATATGTTCGTCCGTGGTCACTTAGCGAAAATGATCATAGCGCTTAAACCGTTGGGAATATTGTGAAAATAAACAAAACGGTCATGTGTGTGGAATATTTTGATAATTTTTCACGTACTGATTGATACCGACTAGACAATGGACTTGCCAAATGTTTGATTTTATCGACCAAGGCTGAGCGGAGGCAAAACACACACACAAGTGTGTGCGCGCGCGCGCGAAACAGTTATATGATAAGAGTTTACCATTTTTCACAACTTCCAAATGTTCAGTGCTGCCGCAATTATAGCATAACATAGCAATTTTATACTAAAACTATATGTCATACAAAGCGGGGCATGCACCTCCGCTGAAAGTTGACTGAATACATTGGTGTGAATCAGTGGACTGCAATTTTTTTATAACACTGAGAATAGAGCTCGGCTGATACTCGATTGTACAAATTCAAGAATTTGATCAAGGGAGATACACTGGTGAATATAACAAAAGCTACCACAGGGTTGTGTCATACATGTAGCTGCATATAGAAATAAACGTAAAAAAGATTGCTTTTGGAAACAAAGAACACACTACAGATTAGATAAAAGCACGTTGCGGGCAAGCGTCCCCGGACTTCATGGCTTTGTCAGTAAAGGTTTGTGACTTTTAAATCCGTATGATAGGAGGATAATCCCCAAAACCACACGCATATCTTCAGACCATGTAGAACAAATATGCATAGTTTCAAAATGATTGGTAGAAAATTCTAGGAGGAGTTGCGCCCACAAGGTATCTATTCCAATACTAATTGGACCTGGAAAAAACTAAGTCAAAAAAGTTGAAAAAAGTTAATAAACAATAATGGGAGGATAACCCCAAAACCACACGCACATCTTCAGACCATGTAGAACAAGTATGCATAGTTTAAAAATGATGGGTGGAAAACTGTAGGATGTTGCACCCACGAGGTATCTAAAACCCTAAACCTAGGACCACATGCACATCTACAGATAATGTAGAACAAGTATCCATAGTTTCAAAATGATCGGTGGAAAACTCTAGAAGGAGTTGCGCCTACAAGGTATCTATTATAATACTAATCGAACCTGGAAAAACTAAGTCGAAAACGTAGAAAAAGTTGATAAAAAATAATCCAAGGATAACCCTAAAACCACATGCACATCTACAGATCATGCAGAACAAGTATGCATTGTTTCAAAATGATCGGTGGAAAACTCTAGAAGGAGTTGCGCCCACAAGGTATCTATTCTAATAGTAATGGAACCTGAAAAAAAAACTAAGTAGAAAAAGTTGATAAAAAAAAAAAAACGGGAGGATAACCCTAAAAGCACATGCACAACTACAGACCATGCAGAACAAATATACATAGCTTCAAAATGATCGGTGGAAAACTCTAGGAGGAGTTGCGCCCACAAGATATCTATTCTAATAGTAATGGAACCTGAAAAAAAAACTAAGTAGAAAAAGTTGATCAAAAAAAAAAAAAAAAAAAAAAAACGGGAGGAGAACCCTAAAAGCACATGCACATCTACAGACTATGCAGAACAAATATACATAGTTTCAAAATGATCGGTGAAAAACTCTAGGAGGAGTTGCGCCTACAAGGTATCTATTCTAATAGTAATCTGACCTGAAAAAAAAAAAGTCGAAAAAGTGGAAAAAAGTTTTTAAAAATATAATGGGAGGATAACCCCAAAACCACATCTTCAGACCATGACAAAAATACCTGCAAAGTTTAAAAAAAGATCGGTTAAAAACTGTAAGAGGAGTTGCGTCCACAAACTACTCATCTCATTATGTCTATGGACGGACGAAAGGACGGACGTTCTAACAATTCGGGTTTAGGTGCTATGTCCCTTTGTAAATTTCCATAGGGTTTTTAAGGCTCCATATTTCTCAGAAATATACATTTTTTATCCAAGAAAGGTTAAATAAATTGATATATAGTATTAACTAGATCATAAAATCTGGCATCTGACAGTCTGTAAAATTTCAGTTGGTCTCTGGTTTTGGAACCGGATCACAAATGAAATGATTTTTTTTATCATATCTCCGAATTAATTTTGCCAACATTAATTCTGTGATACGACAAAAGTCATTTCATTTCAAGAACGAGAGACTAACTGAAATTTTACAGGCTGTCAAGTGCCACGTTTTATGATTGTATTAATACCATATATATCAATATATTAGATCTTTCTTGGATGATAAAATGTCTATTTTTGAGAAATATTGAGCCTTTAAGGGCTATAAGCTCCATAACCCAAAGATTTATAATGTATCTTAACGGATTAAAGCATAATGTGGTTACAAAATTGAACCCCTAACCCTGAATGTTGGCTCGGACAGTCAGACGGACGGACAGACGGACGAACACATTTTAATAGTCCACTTCGACTAACGTCAGGGGACAGAAATGGGAGTCTCGGTCTTATTGAGTCTCTTCATAAGCAGTAATGAAGTTTGCAACACTGCTTACGCCTTCTAGCGTATACATGAGCAGCACTCCATTTTCAAATATACCACAATGGGCCCAATGATCCCAAAGGAAATGAAATATAATCTGCACTATGGTGATGTACGGGGAGACGTTCTACCGCCGCCACACGGCACTAACACCAGCTGCAGTGTAGTAAAGTAAACGTCAAAAAGATTGCTTTTGGAAACAAAGAACGCAGTACAGGTTAGAAAATGGGAGTCTCGGTTTTATTGTCTCTTCATAAGAAGTAATGAAGTCTACAACACTGCTTACGCCTTCTAGCGTATACATGAGCAGAACTCCATTTTCAAATTTACCACAAATGGCCCAATAATTCCAAAGGAAATGAAATATAATCTGCACTATGGTGATGTACAGGAAGACGTTCTACCGCCGCCACAAGGCACTAACATCAGCTGCAGTGTAGTAAAATAAATGTAAAAACGATTGCCTTTGGAAACAAAGAACACACTACAGATCAGAAAATAACTCGTAGGAGTCTCGGTTTTATTGAATCTCTTTATAAGCAGTACTGAAGTTGGCAACACTGGCGTATACATGAGCTGAAGACTGAATACTGAAAAAATGAATGAAATAAAAAGCAGACGCATCTCCTAATTTCACTTTTGGTTGTACATATGCTAAAAAGAAAAACATGTGGCTGTGCGAGTCCACTGTCGAAAACCCCTTTGAAATATTCCAAATACTTACAGATATAGTTATTGAGATTTTAAATTTTGCTCATTTACATCTCATTGATATTCATGAGGAATCAACGATGTCATTGGTTCTTATCAACAATTTTTTAATTGTTTTAAAACCTTTGATTTGAAAACATTCAGGGGATGTATGCAGAGAAAAATAGATCTCCTCCATATTTATGTGTACTGCTGCACAATTTTATAACGAGTTTGATTTTTAAATGAAATTAACTTTAAAAAGTTACATTAAAAAAATCTGATTTCATTAAAATTTTTATATGATAATATTTCGGAATGTAATTTTCAACAATGTATTCATTCTTGGTAAACTTTTTTCTAACACAGTGATCTGTATCTTGAATTTTTAATATTAAAACATATTTTTAAAATTTATTTAAATCACTTTTCACATTTAAAAAAAAAATGCTAACTTGAAATATAAAGTCTAAGCAATAAATAGTAAAAGAATATTAATATTTTTATCAAAGTTAGCAGTCTGGAAAAAATTTTGGGGATTTAAATAAAATTTAAATTTCAAAGTAAATAAGTGAACTCAGGAATATTGATACAATCAGATCCACTTCAAGTTCTCAACATCAAACTATATAATAATTGAAATAGGATCTAGCATTCGTCTCTGCTGATGATACCAGTCTTTTCACAGTTGTTGGTAATTCAGACGTTTCTGCAGAAATTCTTAATGCAGATCTTGACAAAATAGTGAAATGAAATGGGTTGCAGCTTGGTTGGTAAAATCGATCCTTTAAAAACTGAATCCCTTCTGATTTCCAGGAAAATATCACAGGCCGCATTGCATAAAGTAACTACCGCTGCTCTTTTTAGCAGTTCTGACACAATTGGTTCCCTGTGCATTTTTGAGGAGTGGTTGCTGGGTGTTAAATATAGTCCGATCAGGATTGTTTCATCCCATTCCGTTTATTTCGTACATGACCCAAGTACAACTTCCGGTTCGCCCCACTGAATAAACTTTGAGTCATTTTTATTAAAAAACTTGAAAAAAAGAAAGCTATGAATTGAAAATTTACGACAATAAGTCAAGAGAGACGTTAATTTAAGAGTTCATTTATGTTCTAATAGAATTTCGTATTTCTATTCCATCACAGAAAATAGATTCATGCTGGACTTGGAAATCCGATGAGTTGACATGAAGAAACTATTTTCCAAAAACGAGACAAGCCAACAGAACTCGCTGATTGGAAAGGTTTTTGTTGTAGGAAAGTTTACTGTCACGGTCGAAGATGTTATTGCAGAAGGTAAAAGGAAAATAAAAGGAAAATTTATGTCTGTGCATTGAATGCCCATTCGGGTCGGATCTGAAGAAACGGTCAAATGCAAGTGACCAATACTGGTTTGTTTTTTTTAATTTATGGACCTGTTTATGGATTTTGCCAACCCTTGTTTTTGTAATTTTTGTCGCTGGCAAAACTGCCACTTGCTTTGACTGGTTTAAACTACCCATGTTAGTAAGCCCCTGTTGTTACACTAAATGACTGAAAAATGCCATAAAACACGAAAAATTTAGCAGAAAAATATATGAAATGGGTTGGTAGGAAGGAAGGGTGTGGCGAGAGTTTGGGTCAGGGCCTGACAAATCCATTGCCCAGTTGCCCGTGACAAGTCCAAATCTTGGCTGGGCAAGTGATTTTTTATTTCACTTGCCCAGAAAAATGTATAGAATATATAAGGAATATTGTAATTCAAAGCTATTTTCAGGATGCTGTAGACTGCCGAGCAGGTGGTTGAAACTTGAATTTGTCAGGCCCTGGTAGGGCTATATGGTTGCTAGGTTATGAGATGGTAGGGAGGAGATAGCATGGTCCTCAGCCTTTTGAAGTTGGGGATTGCCTGCTGAAAACCACCTAACAAAGTCAGAAAACAACATATTCTGTAGGATGGTCTCTGTGATTGTGTCAGCATTTCAGTCAGAGTTTTCATTAAGAGGTGGCTGGAGGCCAAAATGACTACCTTAAACCATTTTCCGGCCTTCTCAGAGGGTTTTTTGGGCTTCTAAATATATACAAATGATAAGAAATTGTCCGCCTCAAACTGTCTTCTGACCTCTTGCAAAAATTCTTATTGAAATCTCTGTTCAGTGTAGGATTGATGCCTTCGATAGTACCATATCTTGTTACAGTGATTGTATCGCCGAAAACCTTCTGAATGCGCTGGAAAATACCAAAAATTTCGATGAAAAACACTTCATCTTGTCTGGAGATTACGCCAAAAATCGCCAAAATTCTGGATGGGGATATTGTTCTCGAAAATTCCCTTAGTATGCTGAAAACACTAAAAATCTCGAACAAAATGTCATTTCTTCAGGAAAAAGGGCGTAGATGGGTTTGGGGTTTTTCTGGCATACTAAGGTGATTTTCGGCAGTTCAGTGGAACAAGTTGAGGTACTTTCAAAAGCAACACTACCCCCAGCCAGAATTTAGGCTATCTCCTACCTACCATCCCATACCCTAGTGACCATAATTATAACTCTGCCCCACCCGCCGAATCGCCACACCCTTCCCTCCCACAAACCCATTTTATTTATATTTCTGCTATAATTTTCAGTGTTTTCCGGCATTTTTCAGTCATTAGGTGTTTTTCGGTCTTTCTAGTGACACCCCCAAAGTGGTTAATACTGGTGGATTTAAAGTTAAACAGTCAACTGAAAATTTTAGTGATTGATTGGACTGTCCTTGAGTCATGGGTTTTGATGCACTTCAGCATTATTTGGCAGTTTGTTCTTTTCTCTAGAAGATCACCATATCTCTTCATTACATGCAAGATAGTCATGGAGTACTAGTGCATTATTTAGCACAATTAAAATATTCCTGTTTCAACTGTCTTGAGAAAAATTCAGAATGAAAACAAACAACTGTTGATGGTTGTCATTTGGATTGATAGTCATATGAAATGATGCATCAAATCATATCATCATCATATCATCAAATCAGTTTCATATTTTTCATAAGACTTAGAAGTTGTATATAAATATGATTATTTCAATATTCCAAAAAGCATCAATGTTACAAAACTAGAAGAATAACCTTTCTGTTACTTTTGTTCATCTCTATAAATATTACTCCTGTTTTGAAAATGGTTTCCATTATAATGTATTAACTTTAATTGAAGCACATATTTTATTTTTTGCTTGGAGGCATGAGCCCAGGGCATGAACCATAATTTTAGACGAAAATGTTCTAATCAATTTGTCAGCTGTCATCATATCATCATAATCAGATTTTTGATTAACGTGCAGGTACAGGGGCAACATCCACATCAGTGGGCCCCCTTCCAGATAGCTGGCTTGCTGCATGCATGGCAGATCTCACACGAGATCTCCAGGTACGTCTATCATGAGGGTTGATAGCCGAGAACTTCCACTCTCTGCAATCCCTCTCTGTCAGCTGCTTCCATGTCATTTTGGGCCTCCCAGGCCCACGCTTTCCATCAACCTGTATGTCAAAGGTTGTCTTGATTGCACCACTGGAGCGTTCCACATGTACATACCATCGAAGTCTTCTCTCCTTCAGAATGAGGTCCAGATCCTCAATGCCAAGCTGCACAAGTAGATCATTGGACCTGGTGGTGACAATGTCTTGTGGCCTGACATTGCAGATCTGTCTGATCATTGCCCTGTCATTTCCCTGCAGACGCTGGAGGTTCGGCTTTGTCAATGGCCAAGTCTCGCTGGCATGGAGCATTGCACTCCGCACACAAGAGCTGTACACATGGCCACGTGTTTTGAAAGAGAGGTGGCGTGAAGAGAGGACTGGTAGCAGATCCTTGAACTTCTTCCAGGCGGTTTTCACACGTGTTGTGGTTGAAAGTTCACAGCCACCTGCTGCTGAGAGCATGTCTCATAGGTAGCAAAAGGAAGCTACCACCTCAAGCTTGTCAGGTCCGACCTGGACTTCCTTCTGTGGTCTGCCATCCAAGGAGCGTGCAGTTCCCTGGCACCGTGTACATCTATAGTCAGGGTCCTTTTTCAGGCGCTTGAGCCCACTGCATTTCTTGTGCACCCAGTGCTTGCAGCCATTGCAGAAGATGCTGTTGCTGCCACTCCAGTGCGATAGACAGTCATGTTCATGTAAATATACTTAAAAATCTTATCCAGAATGAAGAAAGCTTTGAGGCTGAAACTTGATATATACAGTGTAGCTCCAATACATCGCGGTCCGTTATTTCGCGAAATCCAGTATATCGCGAATAGGCCATGGCTCCCAAATTTTCCATAAGCAAAAAAAAAAAATTTTTTTTTAAAAACATAAAATATTCGTTGTATTATTTAACTTCTGAAAAAAAAAAATGCGTTCCGCCTCCGGTAATCGATTTTTCGTGCCTATCCCGACGCTAAGTCATGTCAGGTATTATATGACAAACAATCAACTCAACTTAGTGTCAATCAGCGCACACGTTGATTATAATTGGGAAACAATAAATTATATCGCTGTAATTGTCGTAATCATTATCATCATTTAGCACATAGATCTACTCAATGCTCAATCAGTCAATGATACCCACAAACTAATTTTGCTCAACAGGTGAAAACGGTCCACCTCTTTTTCAACACCAGCAAATTTTACAAGACAGTAGTCTTACGATGTTTCTGTCCTACATACACAGATCTTAGTCCACTTATTTTACACTTCTGTAGATATAAATATTTCAGAAGAAAACAACTGCGTCAAAAAAACCCCAAAACAAAAACAAACAAATTAACTTAAATAAAAAGAAATTAACTTTGATAAACGACAGTTTTTTTTTTTTTTTTTTTTTGTGCCCGCAATATAAGCAAAGGGAAGCAACTCGAGTTATCTTAGCACAATTGAGTAACTTCCCTTTGCCATTTTAGGGAACCAGACTATCCAAAATGGTGTCCTAAATTGTCAATCCGATGATTTCTTGTTTTCAAACGTAGTTTATCAGCTGGTTTCGATTGGAATTACTTGTTAGACACAGTGCACCATTGTAAATTATTCCATTGAGCAGTTCTAATCCAATTTTAAATAGGAAATATGGTGACAACATGATTGAGTGCCATTTATCCGTGATGTCTCAGCAAACTACCACGGGGACAAACCGAGCGAGTGTTATACACGCCGTTATACATGCATGGTGCATATCGGGACTTATATCGCGCTCCGTTTATATCGCGATAGCGGACTCTGGACCCCGAGGACCGCGATATATTGGAGCTACACTGTAGCATCTGGGACTCAAAGATCTACCAAGTTTGTTCAGATGATGATCCTAGATTGTCATTTGACCTTTTTTACAGCAAGGTCAGATTTGCGTCCCTATGTATTTGTATTGGGTGGGAAAATGTTGAAAAATCATTTCTCCAAAATGTATTAGACTGATGGCTGAAACTTACAATGTATCATAAAAGTAGCAAACCCTTTTAGAATAAAAATTTTGTCCAGCGGGGTGGGGAGTGGGTTATCTGTCCTTGCCCCTGGGCTATATACGTATATAAAATCGCGTAATCTTTAAACATTTTTTTCTCTGAAATGGCTTGACCAATTTTTACCAGATTTTACATGGGCCTTCAGTCGAAGGGTTATTGTCAGTTTGTTCAAATGGTTCTGCACCAACATGTCCATATATGGTAAAACACTAAGTTCTCTTCTCCAGAACCAAGAAAGCTTTGAGGCTGAATCATGGTATATAGCATCTGGGATTCAAGGTCTTCCCAGTTTGTTCAAATGATGATCTGAGGATGACCTCTGACCTTTTTACGGCAAAGTCAAATCTGCATCCCCATACTTTTGTTTGGGGAAAAATGTTGAAAATCATTTTCTCAAAATGTGTCAAAGACTAATGGCTGAAATTTACAATGTTTGATTAAAGAGGTAAAACTTCTTAGTTACAGTTAAAATTTTGTCCCCCAGGAGTTATCTGCCCTTGCCCCTTGGCTGTATCTATATGTATATAATTGTGTGATCCTTAATGTATTTTTCTCTTAAACCACTTGACCAGTTTTCACCAGATTTCACATTCACATCTCCCTTATGTCAAAGGGATATTGACAGTTTGTGCAAATGGTTCCACACCATTGAAAAAGATGGCTGCCATACCCATATACAGGGTTCGCACTAGGATTTCTTTTTCTTTCGCCACCATTTTCGCCAATTTGATTTTTTTTGTGCCATTTTCTTTAACTTTGAGCCAGATTTTGAGCCAAATTTTGGCCATTTTTCGCCAAAGAATTATCTTGTCAGAAAAAAGGTGTTCATTTACTGATTCCTTTAATTGCAGCAATAGATTCAAGAGTCAGTATAATGTGAAATGTGTGGGGGACTTGAAATTAATTCTCGCACTGATTTTTAAAACTTCTGCTGTAATTAATTAAGTCTTTGTTTTGCATATCGAATGTTGGACACAAAAATGGAACACTTTACATGGAAACTAAAGTTCTGAAAAGTGCTGTATAAGCCAATAAATATTATGTTATTAATGTATTATACTGTAAGAGAATAACGTAACAATATTCATTTGTACCCTGATAAATGCGGGGTAAGTTTCTAACACAGCAGGTTTTACTGTTTTAAGGGAGCTAACTGCAACTGACTTAAAAGGGAGTTTACTGCAATTGCTTTACGAGTCTGGTCTATGCGAAATGGAATGGGGAACAGCATTTTTTTATGAATCGCGCCAATAAAAAAGAGGGGTAATGCTTATACAATAAGCGGTTAACAAGTACATTGAACACCCTTCCGCAAGAAACTTGTAACTGCCAGTCTTGAAGCAGTGGAAGGAGCGAATGACCGTAGCAAATTTATGTGTTTCATAATAAATCGCTACAATCTGTGGGGATCAAATGCGCGATCCGGACCATCGGAGACTAATGTGTCCGCCTCCGAGGCATTATTCGTGTTTTTTGTGGTTTTTTTTTTTCGGGACGACGTTCGTTGATCGCCAGATAAAATTAAGGCTCATAAGAAGGTACCGAAACATGCTTAATTAAAGTCGGCACTGTCAAAGTGTACTTACCGCTTTAATAAGCCGAACCGATTAATGGCAATAATTATTTCTTGTGTAATCAATTTGTTTTCCATCTTTGTGTTTGACACAGGGTTCCACATGGTTACATTCTGGGTAAATTTCCGTGACGTAGGCGATGCGACTCTGAAATTAATTCCTGACTGGTAGTTTCGGCAGAGCGTCATGAATATTTAGGACGAAAGGTGGTGCTACTGTCAAACTGTGCATCAGGGCACGTGACCTTATATCGCTTTCATCCAAATTCAGGTTAATTTGATCAGCTACCATTTTCTTATCGATAATTGAGTTGTGAATTGGCGAATTATACAATCAAGGAAGGTGCGATAGACACGCGCGACAATTATATGACTCAGTAGCAGGTAATTCAGGTGATATTTTTTTCGCCACTTGTTTTCGCCAATTTATGATTTTTTGTGCCAAATTTTATTTTTCTGCGCAAATGGCGACAATGGCGATTGGTAAGGCAAACCCTGCATATATGGTCAGAAAAAAAAAAGGAAGTGTCTGCTGCCAGCCGGCTGGTAGCAGACTTTTGGGTCTGCTGCCAGCCGGCTGGCAGGAGACTTTGAGGTCTAGTGCCAGCCGGCTGGTAGCAGACCATAAAGTCTGCTGCCAGCACTAAGAAAGCTTTGAGGTTTAATCTTTGTATATAGCGTTAGGTACTCAGCTCCACATGTACCAGGGCTTCTATTAACTTCCAGATTCAGGAAGTCCCAGACTTCCTACCCCTCCAATTTGGAAGTCCCGCAGGAAAATCTAGGAAGTCCCACTTTTTTTCTGTGCTGCAGTGGTCTGCCCTTTGTTTGGCAGAACATAGGTTCTTATATCAGTGTCACACAGAATCATCATGATCTATACTTCTTTCAGATGTGTTTTAAAAATGTCCTTATTGCTTATTAAAATTTAGTTGCATCTTTTTGGAAAGCCCATACATATATGTCGGGCCTTAGAGAAAGCATCAACACTGGTACATCTTCACATTTGTTTCAAAGCCCAGAGGAAGGAAAAAGAAAAGAAAATACATGAGAGAAAAGGCCCAAACATGTTTTCTTAAAGATAAACTATGCTGAAATTATTTCCCAGACATGTATATAATGAAATATTTGTTTGGATTGAAGCTGATCAACACAAGCGAAGGAGCTGAAAGAAAATGGCACCGACTCGTGCAACAAAAAATAAATACATGTAGAAGGCAGCTCTCGATGAAATACCAACAGCAATATGTTCTTTCACGGAGGAAAGCAAGCAAAACCATTGCAAATCGCCTAAATTTAGACTTACTTTGCATCTTTTAAACAGCACAGCTGGAACAAGGCTACGCATTTAGAAACGGGTTTTCCGAAAATTTTGACGAAAAATATGTTTACTTTTCATTTGAAAAATTGCTTTTGTTGTCATAGCATCGTAGGAAAGACAAACATAAGCTTCTAAATTCGAATAGATTTCAGTTTGTGTTCTGTGCATGATTGTTCTTTATTCATCGAATTGCACTCGGTAACTCATGGAAGTGTTGAGGTGTTTTCAGACGACACATGTTCTTAGCAAAATAATAATTTAAAATCTTAAGACCTGACTATAAAAAAAAAATAATGACCATATAATTTCATTATTTTCTTCCAAAAATCATTTGTGTCTACTGTCAACGCTTTTTGATGCTTATTTTTGGTTCAGAATTTATCTATTTCTAGAGAAGGAAAATCTGCTCATCTAGATTCAGTTTATTAGTGCTTATTGTCTTTATTTAATAAAAATAACTTGTTGAACGCGTTTTATTGCTAAAATGATGCGTTGGAAATATTATTTATTTTATTTCTCATGCATTCTTTGTGTATTTGTTAGGTTTTGGAACTGATAAGGCTGTCAGGACGTTTTGGAATATATAGCACAACCTGGACATTTGCCCTAGACCAAACATTTTTGGGTACAGTAGTAAACGTTTTGAACGTGCGCGACCAAATATGTTCGGGTGTCGCAGGAGAAAGTTTAATTATACAAACATCAATTAATCAACTCGACATGCTTAACATGCAGTGATCACACAGCAATCAAAAGGGTGCCGCGACACATGACACAGCAGTCAATAAAACTCCCGCAAGCAGAAAGTGGGACATCCTGTAAGCTCAGTCAACACAGGTAGCGAATTTCCGATAAACACATGTAGCAAATTTCCGATAAGTAGGCGGGGCAAACATCATACAACTCATTATTAATAGGCGGGCTTTTTGACAGTTATAGACATCATGGGTATTGATTTCGGATGGACAATAGGAATTTCGGAAGTCCGCGGAACATCTTTGAAGTTCAATTTGGCTGTCCGATGGCAATCTCAGGGCATAATTTACGTCGTACGTCCGCTTAAAGGAAGCTCTGTCTATCAAGTTTGTTCAGATGATGATCCTAGGATAATCTTTGACCTTTTTACAGTAAGGTCAAATTTGCATCCCCATACAAAATGTTGAAAAATCATTTTCTCAAAATGAATTAGACTAATGGCTATCACTTACAGTATGATTAAAGTAGTAAAACTTTTTAGTTACAGTCAAAATTTTATCCTGTGGGGTTCTCTGCCCCACCATCTATATACATGTATATAGCCCTGGGCTATATACATGTATAAAATCATGCTACATTGTATCTTTAAATGTCTTCTTTTCTGAAACCACTTGACCAATTTTCCACCAGATTTCACATGGGACCTTCTGTCAAAGGGATGGTGTCAATTTGTTCAAACAGTTCTGCTCTTTTGAACAAGATGGCCACCATGCCCATATATGGTAAACACTTAAAAATCTTCTTCAGAACCAAGAAGGCTTTGAGGCTGAATTTTAGTATATATTATATAGCATCAGGGACACAAGGTCTGCCAAGTTAACAAATGATGATCCTAGGATGACCTTTGACCTTTTTACAGCAAGGTCAAATTTTTGTCTTTGTTGCTGTGGCAATACTAGAAGTATGTTGCATAACATCTGCAGGTAATGAGGTATGCAGTAGCTGTATTTCTCAGGTGAGTGAATCGTGGCCCATGCCATGGGCCTCTTGTTTTTTAATAAAAAGGGGTTTTTGTTTGTTCCTACCACATCTTCTAAGAAGAGGACATTTCTCATGGTGTGACTTCAGTCGCAGAACCTTAGTAGTAGTACGTGTACTGATTTCTGAATTACAGTCCTTGCATCCAACACTTGTCTTTTTTTCATCATCAGGGGTAGTGAAGAAGTTCCATATAGGGTCTTTTGGCTTTATTTTGTCACTTTGAATATTTTCTTAATCAGATAACAGAATTTTGACATATCAGAAAATGTACTTCCTTACATTTTTTTTTTTTTTTTTTTTAAATCCATCCTTTAAAATAACGATGTCCGGGCAGGCGGGCGTTGGGCATCGTCCGAGGTTTACCTTTTGGTTAACTTTTTTCAAAGTTATATGTTACCTTTATTCTTCAGTGGATTGCTTTCATATTTGGAGGGATGAAGAGGAGGACCAGTAGGTGTGTCACATGCAAGAGAGACAACACTTTCTTCATTATGTACATCTATCCTTACGCCCCGAGGTTTACCATTTGGTTAACCTTTTTGAAAAACCCGTCCATAATGCCATTAGGCATTTTAACTTCATAATACATTAACCTATAGATAATGTGCTATTCTCTTCTGTTTTCACACCTTCCACAGAAAAAACGACCTTTCAGTCGTTAATTAAAGTCTTAAACCAGAAGGTCCCTTAGGCAGTTACCTGTGTGACGTAACTCTTCCTGCTCAATTGACCACGTGTCAGTTTCTTTTCTGTGGACAAAGAAATTCAACAAGGATTATTTACCTGTGATAGAAATTTGGATTATGTCTTTCCTCACGGATAAATTTCTGTATCCTTGTGTTTCTTTTGTTTATTTATCACTCCTTTCACTTTCTGTTTTATTATTTAAAATTTTCAATTTTCGATTTCATGTATTTTTTGACTGGTCTTTTTCCACATGCGTTTTCGCGACTCTCGCTATTCGGCACAACGCTCGTGCGCGATCGGTTCGATAGTCGTCTTTATATATGCAGAATTTTTTTTGTTCTTTTCGTTCCAGGTTATTAGCAATTACGATATGTTTTTCCTGGACTTTTATTTGCAGAGATCTTCAGTTAGCTAAAGATTCTCATGGTAGAGAAGCTGATTGTAAAGAACTTGTCAACCCTTGATGGGTTATAAGACAATTCTTTACTGATGGGAGCCCCACCCCATATGGCTATACTGCCGGGGTAAGACCCATCAAGGTGGCATCTTTGGGTACTTAGTATCCGATAAAGTCTAAGTCCACCAGTCACCAGTCAACCAGGCACCAGTCAATCAGCTTCACCACTCACCAGTCAACCAGGTGCCAGTCAACCAGTCACCAGTCATCCAGGTGCCAGTCAACCAGTCACCAGTCAACCAGTCACCAGTCAACTAGTCTCCAGTCAATAATTCAATTATTTTCTGGAAAGACTTAGTTTTTGACATATTTCACCGGACAAAATAGTCACGTATACTAACTTCCGGTCATTATGTCTAATTATTAAAATTTTTCACCGGGCAAAGTATCAGTAATATTTCTGATACTTATACCCGGTCATATTATTATATTATTTCTGATTTTTCACCAGGCAAACTTTTACAGAAAGTGTCTGGTCAAATTTTGCCTAATAATTAATTATCATCGGGAAAAAGTTCGAATACTTGTGCCCGCTCAGTTTTTCATATATAATCTCCCTTTTTCATCGGACTAGAGTTACGAATACTACTATCCCATCAATTTGTCAAATTACTTGTAACTTTACCGGACAATAGTTACGAATACTAGTTTCCGGTCATTATGTCGGGTAACTACATGTAGTGTCAAAATAGTGATCACTAATTCCCGAACAATCTATTATCGTTCATAGAGCTCCATTCATGTTTACGTCAATGGATATAGGTTATTAAGTGAAATACATAGTAACTTTTCATACATAAAATTCTGTACAGTCTTTCCCGAATCAGACTAGAATCTTTAATATTCCATTGACTTATTATAGGAGTGTAATTCCATTAATATTTTAAATTAACTTATGTTTTATCTCGTTTATCCGCTAGAAAGAGTTAAACTTCCGACTATAACAAAACTTTTACCGGGCAGCAGTTCGTAGACTAGTGCCAGGTCATTCAAATTATGTTTTATCTCTTTCATTCGCTAGAAAGCGGTTAAATTCCGGCTCTAACGAAAATTTCTTCGGGAGGCACTTCGTAGAGTAGTGCCAGGTCATTCTAACGAAATTCCACCGGGCAGTAGTTTCGTAGACTTTCTGTCGGATTACTAGTGTCCGAGTAGTAGTAGTAGTCACTAGTACTCGCTCAACATATATTTATTTATTAACCACTATAGACATGTATAGTCTTGGGTTATAGGTTATTGAATGACAGCGATGGGTTCTAATACCTAGTAGCCACTTATATTGTTGAATTCTGTCCAGTCACTTTTGAACTTGACTTAAATTCTATATATATATTTATTATTGAAAATGAATTAAGAATTATCGGTTACGATCAAATTCGCAATTCATTCACTAAGTGTAGAAGATACTTCCAGCTATAATTATATCTCTTTTATTCGATACAAAGAGATTAACTTCTTACATATTCACCTTATTCGGCTCTAGGGCAAAGGTGAACTATAAAACTATCGTTATTTATAAGAAGAAAAATATACACAAAATCGAAAATTTTTTCTTCTTTCCTCCCTTGTTTTCTTCTACATGCTCCGATATGTAATCAGCATGTAATCTAAGGAGTAAATTGACAAGAAAGTAGCAATCGATCTTTTCTACTTTCTATTAATTTTTCATTCTTAAGGTATCGGAAATTTACTCCAACCAGATAAATAAATTAACAGTTTTATTTATTTATTCGCTACCTCTCTAGATTACTACGATGTAAAATTCTAGTTGAGGTACATATTTTCCTTTTGCCTTTTCTACATGGAAAATAGTTGATCTGATAAGCTATTATTCTATTTTATACTATCTTTTGATTGATTATATAAGAGTCTAGGTCAGTCGTGCTCTGTCTAAACTCTGCTATAAAATAATAAATAAGAAGAAAATCTTATATTTAGGCATAGATATAATTCGATACGTTCTTTACTTTGCCTGTTTTATTTTTTTCTTCTGGATCATTTAAGACTACGATAGCAATATACCAGATATTTTTGCCTCAGTAAGAATCTGTTACGCCAAAGATTCTTCATATTGGAATAATAATTTTATTATGATTATAATTTCTAGACCCAATTAATCCTCGTATATTATAGGTCTACTTTATCTTATTGAGGAATAGTTTTGCTTCGACTAGCTCTATACCTCTAATATTTTATTTGTAACTAGAGTCCATGCCAATCAAAATTTTCTTGCACTTTGGTATTGACAATGGATACATATTTAGTAAAGGCATTAATTATTCAGTACGTGACAGATTATTATTGCCTAAATTAGATATTATATACAATACTTTCCTTTTGATATTTTTTTTATTGACTTTGTAACTATTCAGAAACTGCCAAAGTCAATCATTTCCTTCCTCTAAACTTACCGAAGCTCTAGATTATGTTGATATATATTTTTGATATATGCTTAGAGGTTAATTAACGAGAGTTTACCTCATAATAGCAGATATTATTATATTCATATTAATCAATCTATAGTCTAGGCTTAGACAAAAGGGAAAACATCCTTAATTACGAGCCGGTAAAGAATTAAGATACACTTAATTATCTCTTTACCCATTCTTTATGTTTACATTCGTTAAAGGGATCATAGTAATTCTCGCTAAGAGTTCAAGTTCAGTTTGCGAATAATGCAAAGATTAATATCTTGATTTCCAGTCCGCATCAAAAATGGTCTGTATATATAGATAAATATCTTTTCCGAAACTGGATATTTATTTATTTTTCCACACAATAAGTCATTTCAAGACGTTTCGATGATTTTGAAATGCACTGCTTCAATTTATAATATAGAATATGTTTATATTAACTTCACAACTTAGTAAGTGCTGCACCTACGTTCCTGGTCAGATCTTACTTTTGTGATACGTTTTTGAACATACTGAAAGTTTCTCCGATTGTACATTCGGTAAATAAACTTTCGAGTAGTATTTATGCTTTTAAACATTCAGATTATTTGATAATAGTTGGAGATAATATATTATACCGATATTTATATATCTATCTTCATTATTTATCTTTCTCATCTTACTTTTAAGTTAGATTGACCTTCTCGCTATGTTCCAGGTTTAAATCTAGCTAACATTGTGGACCAGTCACTTGTTTATTTCCTAAACAATATTTTAACATTTTTCTCAGTATTCAGAGCATAACGACTTCATGAATACTTGGAAATAATTCAATTCTTCGCTTGTTAAACTAAGCCTAAAACAAGCCCTATTTTTTTAGAATGGATATTATCCTTCCATTCAGTTCATGGAGATACATCCTTTTAGATCCCATTATCTCTATTTCAATCATACAAAATTCTAATGACTAAGTACTCTTTTTCTACGTACGAATACAGAATATCGAGTCACTGTTGCTGCATATTGGTTAAAGATTAAACAAATTTTATCTTAAACCTATATGACGTTAAATTAATTATTATCTCTTTCATATACATGTTTTTACCCTTCGTCAGGGATCGTGGTAATAATATTATTTTATTACTCTCTATGGTTTACGCATAGATCTCGAGAGTATATATATATGTATATATATTTTCTTCCTGAATTCATTGCGAGTATGTAATTTGATATTTCAGGAATTACCAATTATGCAGACATAGATTTTATTCTATTAATATTCAATTCTAAAAATTTGATTGAATATTTATCTATAAAATTTCTGGGCAGTAATTTTATAGCGAGTTATATGTTTAATAATTCCTTGCTTAATAAATAGTTACGCTTAACCTTTTATTTATAGCAGGAATTTTGTTCCGTAGAATAATTTTAATTTAGTATTCATATATTTCTTACTATTCTTAAATATGCGTATAGAATAGTAATACTATCTCTTAACTTATAAATTAAGTGTTTTTTGAGATTATTAATCAGTATTATTGTATAATCTTTCTTCAGAGATTATCACACTATTACTTTTTCTTTGAGTCCTTCTCTTTTTATGAACATTTTGATTCGTCATTTCAAAGTGGATTTTTAACATTTCTTGATTTCCATGATTATTTACTCAGGAGTACTTTTCATGGCTTTCTTCTGGTATAGAAAGATTCTATCCAGCTTATTTATTATTGCTTAATCTTATCAATACGGTAAGATTTAGCCAAACTATGACCGTCTTACAGTTAGCTACGATCAACCTTATTCTTATCTCTCTTATTCCCTGTCAAACTCTTAAGTTATGATGTTGACAGTTTCTTCTTTATTATTTTGTCAGGACATCAAACGCTTTTATATGTCTATGACAAAACTTATTATCAATGGTTTAGGTTGTTTTTTCTTCCCAGCAGTTTTATGCAAACTCTGTATTATTTTATTGCTTGACTAAAAATTCGTAATACAATTAGTCTAGCAATAGTTTTAACCATTATGTTTGTCTATACCTTTTTCTTCTGATGGATAACTTAGTTATAGTTAAGTTAACTCCATCTACTTTTATTATCTCCCCTTCTTTAATTTGATCAAAGGGAAATAATTATAAATTATGGTTATTTTAAGTCTGTGTCTGTTCATCGGAAACTGTCCTGTCACTCCAATTAACAGAATCTAATTAGTTTATAATTCTAATAGCTTAGACTATTACAATTACATAGCTTCACATATCTAGAATTTTATCCAAAATATCTACATATGTCAGTTATCTATAGGAAACTCCACCGAGTAGACTTTTCCTTATTTATTCAAGACCCTAGATAGACTACTTACAGTGTATGGTCTTGGCTTTTTGTTTTACAAATTTTGTTTTGAAAATATTTCTATATTCCTAGCTTACTTTGCGATGGAATATTTATGCTATGTCTCAATGACTCCTTTTTCTTTTTGAAGCCAATTGTTGTTTCCCAAAAAGAAAAAAAAAAGGTGGGGGGGGGGGGGGGGGCAATGTTAGGTCTCTGAGACTTAAGAACTGGCTTCCTCTATCGTCTACTATTATATATAAGGTTGTTAGATCATAATACCTTAAAGATATGCTATTTTGTGAATCTAGATCATTCTTTCTTTTAAATATAGAATTAGAATGTATCTGATTCCTTAGAGTTTCCTGAGTCTTAACCAGAAGTGGTGAGATATTATTGGTGTAAGTATTAGGAGAGCATCTCCCTCCTATTCTGCAAATTCTAGCACATTATCTATAGGTTAATGTATTATGAAGTTAAAATGAAGTTTTTTAAAAGTAAAACATATTTTAACAAGTAATACTTAACCTATAGATAATCAGTTATCTCCCTCCGTCCACCCTCGCTTATCTCTCCTAATTGTGTCTATTGTTTTACACATAAAAGAAACTGACACGTGGTCAATTGAGCAGGAAGAGTTACGTCACACAGGTAACTGCCTAAGGGACCTTCTGGTTTAAGACTTTATTAACGACTGAAAGGTCGTTTTTTCTGTGGAAGGTGTGAAAACAGAAGAGAATAGCACATTATCTATAGGTTAAGTACTACTTGTTAAAATATGTTTTACTTTTAAAAAACTTCATTTTTCTTGTTCTGTCCATCAGTTCATTCAGACGTCAACATTTGCAACCAACGAAGTCAAATCCTTTTTCTGAACAACTATTCCACCTACAATGACCTTTTGTATTTTCCGAGTTTTGTTTTGGCAATTTTTGTCTAAATTACGAGGGCCCAGTTGTTCAAAGCATCGTTAGCTTAACAAGCTCATTAGTGGTCAAAATGTTAACTGCTCTAGTACAGGGTTCATACATGTCAGGGAAATGTCAGGGAAATTTAAACTATTTCAAGGTCAGGGAATTGTCAGAGAATTCTGTGATGTGTCAGGGAAAAATAAAATTTTGCAAAAATGTCAGGGAAATGTCGGAATTTTACATTTCAGCCTGATGAAGCTGGGATGTTTGGTCCCGATGTGTCTTTTTTGCTAAATTCATAAAATTTTCGGTTCCAATTCTGTCAGGGAAATTTGAATTTGTGTCAGGGAATTGTCAGGGAATTTTGGTTAGTCCTAAATGTATGAACCCTGTAGTAAGTACTTGTACAATATCTACTTCACAGATATTTTTGCTGAAAAAATGTGAGTAGCATTTGCAAATGCAAAAGCTACTCACATTTTTTCAGCAAAAATATTAGCATATATGCCATATTTAATGATCAAAGTTTTAACGATATGTTAACTTAACAACATCATTAATTTTGAGCAACTGGGCCCAAAGTGATGCCAATAGTGCCAAAATAAATGACTGTCAAATATAAGTGTTTACAGTATATGACAGTGAGGGTGATAGAAACTTCCAGATCTGGAGATAATTCATTCTTCAGTATTATAGTATTAACCCTTCTCTTGCTAAACACGACATGCCCTGTTTTCGCAAACAGTGTAGATCCAGATTAGTTGGCTTCTGAAGAAGCCAACTGATCTGGATCTGCACTGTTTGTCATTAAATATGTGAATTTCTATCAAAAACCAGGATCAAGTATTAGTAATCTGATTGGCTGGAGATTAGAAGTGGGCATGGCATCTTAATTTATTCAGCATGAGAAGGGTTAAATTTAGGACTGATGTGATCCAGTGTAAATTGTGTTTGGAAACATACTGATTGGTGAATATTTTTTGTTGTTTCAGGTGGTTTTGCAGTTGTCTTTCTAGTCCGAGCTGCCAATGGTAACAGATATGCCTTGAAGCGACTGTTTGTCAACAATCAGCATGACCTTAGTGTCTGCAAGAAGGAAATCCATATAGCAGTAAGTAATTTACAACACTATCCAAATTAATGTACCATTTTGATGCAAATGACATTCATGGGTTGACACGTCATTAAACCTTAACTGATCATCAGCTGTATACAGGATATCCAGATAGATATATCTGATGATTTAATTCTGGGATAGATCATTAGATGTTTAGTTTTTCCAGAAAAAAAACAACAACAAAAAAACATGTTGGTACTTGTAAGAAATGTCTCAATGAGGGGCTTCTAATGAGTTGCCACAATGTATATATTTATGGAGAAATAAGAAAAATATTTACCTGATACTCCCTTAGTATTTCAGTAATTGACAACAGTGTCCAAATTACCCACATAGGTTGATACTAGTGTTGGGAATTGGCCAGAATTCCATAGTCTATTATCAGTTTTGTAAAACTGACTGATCAGCGATACATAATCAACTTGTAGAAAATATACCCACTCTTAATTTAGCCCTCTTCCAGGTACTTATTCATTGCTCCAGATCAATAAGAGGGGTATCCAGATAATACTTTTCTTTTTTCTCCATGAAAACATATGTTATGGTTACTCATTAGAAGCACCTCTGCAAGGCACTTCTAATGGGTACCCTCAACATATGTTTCCATGGAGAGATAAGAAAAATATCAGTACTTTCCAAAAATAGAATTTTTTGATTAGTCGACTACAAAAAACCTTTACGATCGTCAGGCACAAGAGGCAAAAGTGACAGATGATCGATTATAATCGATCCTTAGTGGCAACACTACAACGGTGTCCAGGATGTCCAGATAATTTTTTTTTTTCTTCTTCAGAGGATTTGTAAAGGATGAGCATTTGGTGATAATTCTGGATAATTTTCTCGATTTCTCTATAAAAACATAAGTTATGGGTACTCATTACAAGCATGTGGCATCCTTGAAACACTTCTAATGGGTTTGCACAATATATGTTTTTACGGAGAAATAAGAAAATTATCCCAGAATTATTACCAAATACTCCTCCTGAATAAATCCCATGTTTCTCCATGAAAATGTATATTGTGGGTACACATTATTTGCATTTAAAAGAATAATGTTTTAACAATTATCATCCAGTGCTCAAGCGAGGATTTGAGGGCAGAGGGGTACCGGGTAGGACACTTTTTGTGCAGTCAAACAAAAATGAGGGCACCATGTGTCATATGATGTGCTTAGTATCAAGATATGTTACAAAATATAATCCTGTGCCACAATAAATGCCTCAAGCTGAAATACACATAAAACTCAACCATACATGTAGCTCTTGATAAGGGGCTTTTTTCAATCAAAAATTATATTTTTCTTATTTTTCGATGAAAACATATGTTGTGGGTAATCATTAGAAGCGCCTCAGCTAGGTACTTCTAATAAGTACCCACAACATATGTTTTTGATAAGAACTACAAACGCTATTTAGCTGATACCCACCCTATCTTGGCCTATGCCCAACTTTAAACATTGACAATTTCTTTAGCCGGCCTCGGTGGCTCAGTTGGATGCGCCGTCCGACTGGAGACCAGGAGGTTGCGGGTTCAACCCCCGCCGAGGTCTGCAACATTCTTTCGTGGAGATTGATCATGAAGTATAGTCAAACCTGTCTTAAGCAGCCACCCATGGGAAGCTTAAAATGTGGCTGCTGAAGGCAGGTGGCTGCTTAATACAGTTCAAATATATAAGTCTATGAATTTTGGGGCAACTTTCCACTGGCTGCTTAATACAGGTTGGCTGCTTAATAGAGGTGACCACTAACACAGGTTTGACTGTATTTTCTACGGTCATTCTCTCCCTTCCGCTGATTCAAGAAGGGCAGTTGTCAGTTTCTGGCGAAAGAATGTGCACAATACTGGTTAACCGCTTAGAGGACTAAGCCTGCCCAGTAAACGTGTGGTTAGGTAAACTGACCACGCTCGACATGATCCCATTGGGTTGACTGGGCTGTAAATTCTCAACACAAACAAACAAACAATTTCTTTAATTCTGGTCTGATTTTCATGAAGTTTTTACCAAAATGTAGGGTTTTATGTCTGGAGTTGATGTAAGATAGAGAACAGCAAAGGAAGGACAGAGGGGTGACAGGAGAGGGCAAAAGGTGCAGCCCACCCCTCTATACAGGGCTAGCTGGAACAGTCTTATGTTAGACAAAGTTAACAGATGACTAGTTGTGATTTTCTTACCCTTAAAGCTCCATTCAGAATAGTAGCATACATCATTCTAATGCAATTTGTTTTCTTTCTCAGGTGACATTTCTCATGATCTTTCATAGGTCTAGATAACGGAGGATATCTGCTAAATATTTTTCTTATTTCTTCATGAAAACATATGTTGTGGTACTCATTAGATGCGCCTTGCTGAGGCACTTCTAATGAGTACCCACAACATATGCTTTTGTGGAGAAATAAGAAAAATATCAATACTTTTGGATTGAAAAAAGCACCTTTACTAGTGCTATGATAATTCTTTGTCTTGGGTGGATAGTTCACTTGAAAAATAAGATAGTTCACTTGAAAAATCTTATTTAATGTTGTCTGCTGCAGTTGTGACTGGCACCATAAGGTTTAGTTTTCCAACAAAGTAAGGATTTGACATTTTGTTAAGATTGGAAATTATTATCCCTGTCTGATGAACAAATCAGATGATAAAGATACATAGGTCAGATAAACAGAATATTTAGAATGTAATTTCAGAAAATATGAAAAAAGTCTCCCATGCTAATGCTTAGCATACTGGGTAAAAATTTCAGCAGACGACAATACATGTATGAATTATTTTTTTTTTCTTCAGAAAATGGGTTTTGACATTTCGTGTAAATTGTCTCTTCACATTTCATACAAACTGTCTCCTGTGGCATTTTGCATGAAATGTCATCCTATTTTCTGGGAAAAAATAAGAAAAATATCATCAATTTGTTGTCTGCTGAATTTATCTAGAGAGTAAGACTATGAGATCAATTATAAATGTAACTTAACCTTTGGCAGACCACAAATTAGTGATATTTTTCTTCTTTTTTTTTTTTCCAGAAAACAGGACTTGACATTTCATGCAAATTGTCAAATCCTGTTTTCTGGGAAAAATAAGAAAAATATTTCAAAATATCATCTGCTAAATTTTTTACCCAGAGTGCTGAGTGTTAAGTGTCAGTCAGAATACTAGCAGACAACAGATTTTCTGATATTCATTCTTTTAATTTTTTTCTTGTGAATCGTCTGCAAGGCAAATTATTACAAAATGAAAAAATGTATTTTAGAATGCCGTAAGCTACCATTTGATTTAAAAATGGCACATTAAGGTTTAAAATTAATGAAATTTCTTTATTGATTGAATCTGTGTTTGAATCTATTCCAGCGGACATTGAGCGGCCACAAGAATATAATCAGATTTGTGGAATCCAGTATCACTCCTGCCCCAAACAATGTCTTTGAAATTCTTATACTTATGCAGTATTGTAAAGGTAATTCTTTATTTTACTTGGAAAAGGCAATCTTGATAAAGAAATATGATTGAACTGAAAGTGAATGGTTTCACTGCCACATTGCAAAAGGAGACCTTTGTTTCCCTAGTGTTTGAAATGGTTAAAAAAATGAGTGTTGCGGTAAATGTCCTAAAATTTTGAACACTTTATTCCATCATTTTTTGCCTAATTTTTGACTTTTATACAGTTGTTTCTTAAAATACTTAGTGGAATGGCAGTGTAGACCCTGACCAGACAGCAGGATCAGTCTGATCTGGGTCTACACTGTTTGCAATGTATATGCAATTTGTCAAACACTTTGTTCTACAAAATTTTAGGACATTTACCATACTATAAAATGAAAGAATTTGCTCGTAGAGGTTAAAGATGGGGACTACCGTATTAATCCGCCTATAAGACGATTTGTTTATAAGACAGGGGCTGTTTTGGGCCCTTCCCTGGCAGGATTTTGCTTTTACTTAATTATAAGACGGGTTAAAAAAACGTCGCCTGTCGGAGATATTCCCTGCCACTCAGAAATTCCTAAAGTACATTAAGACATCGGCGATGATTGGTCAGATTTGTAAGTGAATTTATCACAGAGCAGCAATTAAAAAAACTTCCAACACCACTTACAAGCATGCATACCGTATTTAACTGTGTATAACACGCACCTTATTTACCCAGAAAACGTTTATAAAAATCCGATGTGTATTATTTATAGGAACACCAAAATCGGGACAGAAATCGCCAAGATAATCGGTCGCGAAAACTCGTGACATTCACGATCGCCCGTTAAAAATGCGAAATAGAATGATTGCTATAAGATATTCATGATTTTTTATACCTATCTCGCCCATACCAGGGTTCTGGCAGCTCAAAACAAGCAACTCGGATAGATTTGCAGTAATTTGATATCCTTTTCATGTCCATGCTCTTTTTGTTTACGCTTTTTTTATTTTGCTGATCGTGTGATCTCTTCATAGGGAAACTACTCAAACAGGCATATGCATATGAATCTGTATTGATTACCGGACTTTGACTAGACTCACACCGTAACTTGAATAAATCAGCCTGCACAACTGATTTATTATAGTTCAAAATAGGAAATACATTTGGTAGAACATAAATATTGGCACGAACGATCATACATTGAAAAAATAAAAAAGTATTTAAGTTTAATTATTAAAATTATTGATAATAAACAAAACCAACTGGGCTTTTGAGGTAGGTAGATCGGTCATTTGCATTTTATCTTTTATTTTCTTACCATATGTTTATCTTTTTTTTTTTTTTTCTTTTTTTTTTTTAAACTTTTCTTCCAACTTATCAAAAAAATTGTTTGAAATAAACAATGTTTATGATAAAGAAAAAAAAAACTACCAGCATACATCTGTGCACTTAATTGGTTAATTGGCAGTCAGAATGACAACTAGTCGACTTCAGTTGTTGTTTGCATTGCCCTGAGGCACTGAGTTGATAATTTCACGTCTCAGTTAAGAAAGTGACACAAAGAAGGTGTTAATTATGACAACACAAAAGAAATAACTACATTTTTATTATCATAGCGTCTGCAGTGGGGAAGCAAAGAACTGCCTACACTACATCAAGTTGCCTGAGGCCCATGGTAACAGAGCTGCACAACGAAAATTCAGTTAGCATTAATGTAAATTCGGCCTGTTTCTACTCTAAACCTTCCAAGTTCGGCCATTTTCAACTCAATCCTAGTGAAATTTTACACACTTAGTATCTGGTAACTTAGTAAATAATGCTAGGATAAATTCTTCATGTTTTACATAGGAACATCTTTTTTTTTTTTTTTCAAAACTATTTAGCAAATATAAAGTGCGTGTTATACACGGGTGCGAGTAATACACAGAAAAATTCGGTATTTCACCTACAAAATTACCTTGCTGCTATTTCTGTCAAGGGACGAAGGTAAACATTATATCCTTCTACCGGTTTCGAAGATCGGCATTTTCCGTGACCACGTGGCACCACCGGACTTTGCCGAAAATACAGATATTGCCAAAGACCTTGATTATAAGACGGGTCTGGATTTTTGGGGGCTTTTTTTTTGGGAAAAATCCCCGTCTTATAGGCGGATTAATACGGTACCAGTACTATCTTAGGTATGTCCTGATATATCCAATGGGTTTGTTGAGAATCTGCCCACTGATTCAAATAATGCTTTGCAGAGAAGAAATTAGAATGCCACTGCTGATGCTTACTTTCAAAAATAAGGTCAAGGTGACCGTAACAATTCTTAGGCATGCTCCAGGCATGTTCCAATTATATATATACACTGTATGTTCTTAAAGGTTTGATAAATATCTTCCCACTCATTTTGTAGACAAGAAACGATCATGCCAGCCATGATGCCAATGCTGATACTGACAATAGCAGCATGTGCACGGAAAGTCTGAAACAAATAAATACTTTCTCAGCCTCAATGGTCAGCGTTAGGGTGATGGGGTGTGGGCATATTGGGATGGAAAATAAGAAAATAATAAGGAAAGTCTGAAGATTTGAAAATGGTTGTCGAAAGTCCTGCCATTTTCATATTTTATTAATGAACTTAAAAATATTTCTGAGTATTAAATGGGCCATGCCATGCAAAAAACGTGTCTGGGCATATGCGAACAGCTAACAGAATCATTGGATACTACAGAATGTTTAATTAGAGAGCAAAGGCCTAGATGATACTATATGTATGTGCAGGATGATCTGAATCTGTGCAAACTCTGCATGTTTGAAGATACTTTTTCGCTTGACGCTGCCCAAATGAACAACAAACGGCTATTGCATATACACAAATGTAGATATTATATTGTTACATGTGAGAATACTTAGTGAATAATTTCATACAGAATGAGCAGTCAGAAAATACAGCAGGACAAAGGTTTAAAGTGGCACCACCTATGGCAGCAGTTTTCAAATACCCAGACTTATTGTTTGCCCAGTTTTTTTTTAAATCTGCATAAAAACCATGCAGTCAGATCATCTTTTACAGACACATAGATCATCTTTTACACACATAATCCTTGTCAGTGTTGCCTTTCCGTCTAAATATGAGATCATAAGTTAGAGATAATTGTTTCCAAGTTCTCTTGATGTACTCATTAATCATTGCTCCAGATAAGGGGGTATCCACATTATATTTTTTCTTATCTCTCCATAAAAACATGTTGTGAGTACCACAACATATGTTTTTATGGAGAAATAAGAAAAATATCAATACTTTTTGGATGAAAAAAAAAAGTGCCTTAGCTGGAGCTGATATATTTTATGTAGTTAGACTGTTTTACATGATAAATTGATATACAACATATAACTACATGTAATCTAATTTAGCCCTTGTCCTGCTGAATAAATTCAGATGCCATGCCCATTTCTAGTTTTCAGCCAATCAAATTACGTGATCCAGCTTGTTGATACAAATTTACATTCTAAATGACAAACAGTGCAGATCCAGATCAGTTGGCTTCTTCAGAAGCCAACTGATCTGGATTGAAGAAGCCAACTGATCTGGATCTACACTGTTTCCAAAGACAGGACATATCTGGGTTCAGCAGAACCAGGGTTAAGTGTCAGTCTTCTTTTTTTTGAGATAAATTTCATTTTGTTTAGAACAGAAAAACTCTCATTGTGTTGGACACATGTAACTAAACAGATCAAAAAAGTCTTGTCATTCTTGATGATAAATGTAGGATACCATAGTGACCCTCAATACTGGGACAGACAGGCCTGCACAAGCAGTGTAGACCCAGATCAGACCTGCAGAATGTGGCATCTGATCAGGGTTTGCACTGTTTGCTGCACATCCATCACAGTGTAGATGTCAGAGTAACTTATTTAAAATTTTGGGACAAGTATGATAAAGAGCTGACGTTTCTATATTTAAGGTAAATACACTCGAACCTCAATTATTTGAACAGCTTTTGGACTATATTAATTTGTTCTAGACATAGGTAGGTTGAGTCGTAACTCCAAGAAAGGAGGAAATGGAAAGGAGAGATGTCTTTTTGATCTTCTGTATAATAATGGTATGCTGTGTGTACTCATTAGAATTGCCTCATTGAGGCAATTCTAATAAGTACATGCAACATACATTTTATGATAAAATAAGAAAATTTCCCTGAAATATCCATAAATATTTGCTTTCTTGGACTATCAAGAGAATTTCCTAGGGACTCAAAAACAAGTTCAAATTAGCCATGGTAAACGAACCATCGCTGTTGAAGTCATTGAGGTTTTACTGTAAGTATTGTTGGAATTTTGATAATTCTGAACTCAGAATCTGGGGCATGCATTCTGAATTCAGGTTTCAGGTTGGTCATCTGTGTGTCCATTTGTCTGTCCTACATCCAATCATATTTTTCGCTTCCGGACAATAGCTTGAGTAAATATCAATAGATTTTCACCAAAATGTTTTTGGTATGTGCATTGATATTGTGAAGATCTGGTTTGGGATTGCTAATGGGCAAATTTTGACAATTTCTGACAGTTATCTGCCTGCCACATGATAGTGTCAGTGGATTATCCTTACACATTTTTTATTTTTATATATTGCTGGTTTGAACAGTGTTAATCTGGAGCTTTGTATAATACCTTATTTATTCAAAGTTTTCTGACACCTAAACTACTCACCATTCTTATTCTAGATTTCAAATAATCTAACCTGTCCTTGTGTCTACAAAATTGCTGGATGATTTGCAAACAGTACAGATTCTGATCAGACACTGCGTCTGATCTGGATTTGCGCTGTTTGCTCAGGCCTGTGTAGGAGGGTAATAGATTGCTGTACTTGTATTTTCTGTTAACACTCTGCATACTGGGAAAATATTTCAGCAGATAACATTTCGAAACATTTTCCTTATTTTTCCCAGAAAATAGGCTTTAATTGACAGTTCAAGCAAATTAACTCCTAAGGACACAATTTGCAGGAAACGTCAAAGTCTATTTTCATTGGGGGAAAAAAAAAAAAAAGAGAGAGAAAAATATTGTCAACTTTTTGTCTGCTGAATTAGGCCAGAGATTGCTAATGGTTAACCCTTGTTATGCTGAATAAATTTGGATGCCATGCCCACTTCTAATTGTCAGCCAATCAGATTGCTTAATCTAGGTTGTTGATACAAATTCACATTCTAAATGACAGACAGAGCAGATCCAGATCTGTTGGCTTCTGAGGTACCCAACTGATTTGGATCTATGCTCTTTGCAAAGGCAGGGCATATCCAGGTTCAGTAGAAATAGGGTTAAAACAAGCTGTACTCAGAGTTGACTAGATGTTGTGTTTCTTTACAGGAAGTGTTATACAGTTGATGAATGACCGGATTGGCCTAGGTTTGTCAGAAAGAGAAATCCTTAGAATATTCTGTGATGTTTGTGAGGCAGTGTCTCGTCTTCACCATTGTCAAACACCTATCATACATAGAGATCTTAAGGTATAGAAATATTTATAGTGGTATTGTCCACCTTTTTCCAGTATTACTAGCAAACTGTAATTGAGAAATCGAACTTGGACTATTTTACCTTGAGCTTTTGATATACATATACTATAGGTATAAATATAAAACTGTCAGGGGACCTGTGTCCTCTGGTTTCAACTTCCTGTTTGACGTAATACAGCTGTGAAACAGAAGCCTCAGGTCTCTGTACAAGGTTACATTTCAGACTATAATCGGGAAGGCCCAAAATAAGCCTGCACATTTACCTGTCATACTGAGTCCTTGGGTGCTTGTCAGTGTAATTGTCAGTTCCAAATTAATGTGTAAGAGGAGAGGGAAGGTTGTGAGCAGTGCACATATATGTAGGCTGATCTGGGCCTGCACTGTCAGTATATGCTCTGAAGGCACATTGTCATTTGGGACAGTTCAATAATATCACAATAAACACTATTATCTTGGATATTAGGACCTTTTTCACAAGTGGTATAAAAATATAGTAGCCAGGTTTCATGTTAGTGTTATAAATGACACGTTTTATATACACATGCCACTGATGTCAGAAGGTTGAGCGTTGTAATGCACACTTGTCATGCAAAATAGAAAAGGACTTGATGACAACCAAAAATGGTAGACCTAGTTCAATTTGTGCAATTGCAGAGACCAGAAAGGCTTATGAAATCTTTAACACTTACCACGCTATGGGCAGATTCAACAGAGGGAAACTGATGATATTTTTCTTATTTTTCCTAGAAAATAGAATCTGATACTTCATGCAAATTGTCTCCTTAGGAGACAATTTGCATGCAGTGTCAAATCCTATTTTCTAGGAAAAATCAATTTGCATGCAGTGTCAAATCCTATTTTCTAGGAAAAATAAGAAAAATATTTCAAAATGTCGTCTGCTGAATTTTTAACCCAGCATGAAAGGCGTTAAGGTCCATACTTTAGGTTTATGAGAAGCCTGTATCATGATCAGACAGTGCAGATGCACATGCTAACCAGGGTCTATACAGGTCACATACATGTATGTTGTAAAATACATGTGTGTTTTGGGTACAAAAAAAAATGCAGAGCAACAGCCACTCTTTGGAAGACAAAGAAATGCCCAGCCATTGTGTGAAGGTGGTTGTTGATAAGTTGTCCCATGGCTTTGCTGGTGAACAGAGTTTTTAACCCTTAAAACGCCAAAAAAAACCTGCACCTGAAAATGTCGTCTGTTTATGTCGTCTGCTGAATATTCTTGCAAACTTTTCCAACCTATTTTTGCATAAAGGCAAACAGTGTGGACCCTGATCAGACTGCTCCTCTGGGAGCAGTCTGATCTGGGTCCACGCTGTTTGCAAAAAGGACTTTTAAAATCAGAAGCAGATGAGAAAGCAGACGACAGTTGTTGTGATTGGCAGTTTATGGGTTAAGATTATGGTCTGAGCTAAACCTGAACCCACAACCTTACACACTGCTGTTAAATGCTCTAACCACTTAGGTACAGAGATTTTCAATGTCCAAAAATAACAAACCTCTAGCACAGATTGTTAAATCAGTTATTACTTGTACTGGAACTGTGATAGAAGTTGTATGATGTGAACATCAGAAGTACATAGCTAGAGCAATAGTACTCCTGTATATTGGGTTTTCTGTATTGGTAGTGGTTGCACCAGTGGTCTTCATACGTTTGGATCTATTTTCAGTTGGAGAATGTGTTGATAGCAGATGACGGTAACTATGTGCTATGTGATTTTGGTAGTGCTACTGCTCGAGTGCTGGACACCGAGAAAAATAATATACAACAAATGGAGGATGAAATACAGAAGTAAGTCTTATTTGGACATGTTAATGCTATGGCCACACACAGTGACATATTTGGTCAAGTGAAAAAGTGCCTTCATATATGTGCCAGATGTGCAGATTCAGATAATCTGCACATGCTCAAAGTATCTTTTGGGCCTTTGCTCTTCATTTGTTCATTCTGTAGTAGCCAATGATTCTGTTAGATGACAGGAAAGACCCTGATCAGACTGCTTGTATTCACAGGCTGATCTATACCTTCACTGTCCTCTCATCCAGAAGACATTTTAGCATGGTGCAGCCCTATTAATGCTTAGCATGCAGGAACATTTTAAATTATTTTTCTGGAAAATGGGGCTTGATGGGAAAACAAGAAAAAAAAAAAAAATCACCAAATGATGGTCTGTTGATTTTGCCCATAGAGTGTTAATGTTTCGCATGCTTGGTAAAAATTTCAGCTGATGTTAAAAATATTTTTATTATTTTTTAGCAGAATTAATTTTTTGGCCTTTCTTAAAAATTGTCAATTGCCTATTTTCTAGACAAATAAAATACCATTAGTTTGTCATCTGCTGAATTAACATTGTTATAATATGATAGCAATAAGTAGTGAATTTGTCCACAATTTTTAAATCATTTTAGTCTTGAGAGCCACAGAAAGGTAATTGGCAAACAGTGCAGACCCAGGTCAGATGCCGCAGAATATAGCATCTGATCAGGATCTACACTGTTTGCATAAAATACAGGGCCCAGATGTTCAAAGCGTCAAGTGATTAATGAGCTTGTTAAGGGTCATTTCGTTAACTGTTTTAGCGGATGCAATATACAATATTCTGATATTTTTTTGCTGAAAAAATGTGAGTAGTTTTTGCACGCACTGCAAAAGCTACTCACATTTATTCAGCAAAAAGTTTCAGCATATTTGCGAATCACTCGATGTAAATTTTAACGAATTGTTAACGAACGATGTTATTAGCTTTGAACAACTGGGCCCAGGAATTTCTATAAAACATAGTATGCATTTAATAAAAACTAACTAGACACCCTGCTATTGGAAATAGACTGGTCCATAGAGTTGTGATAGAAAAGTCCACTGACATAAGTGGGTTAATAAGAGTTTCTTGTGTTACTATATTTATTTTGACATCTAGGTCTCATATAAGAGACATAACCAGACCAACTGAGTTACATTGTGAAAAAGACGCTGACGTTGCTGCAGAACGGACTGAATTATACCATCTTCAGTTGTTGTTTAGTGTTCTTACCTTCTGGTTGAGCGGGCCTTGGTGGCTTAGCCGCATGCCCATCTGGCTGGTTATCAGGAGTTCACACATTCGATTCTCTCCAAGTCCAGCATTCTTTCATGGAGATTGATCATGAATATTTTCTACAGTCATTCTCTCCTTTACACTGAAAGGGCAGTTGTCGGTTGCTGGTGAAAGAATGTGCACAAATACTAGTTAACCACTTAGTGGACTAAGCCTGCCCAGGAAAAGTGTGGTTAGGTAAATTGACCCGATCAACATGACCTTCATAGTGTTGAATGAGTGGTTAAACTGCAACCAACCAACTACACTCTGGTAGAAACAACTTTATCATGCTTAAAGAAAACAGTTTTTTTATACGGGCAAAAACATATTTAATAAAAAACTGTAGTATTAACTGGCTGTGAAAAGTCTGCCACTGAAGAACCTGGATAATTCTGTAGAACAGCCTTCCTTTTGAATACAATATTTTTTTTTTTTTTTTAACCAAATTACCACACTCATTTGTGACAGCTTTTTCATATAAGTCAGACACTGTTGACTATTCTCTATAAAAAAATCTTCATATAAAATGAATTTTCAAGACGTCATTTTCCAAACTGCTACAACACAAATTTTAGTATGAGTTTACCCTTGAAGGTCTATTAAAGTAAATTTGTAGCAGGTATTCTAAAATTGATTTTTTTTTTTTTCAGAGAAAATAAGACATGAGATTTCATGTGAGTTGTCTGCCTAGAACAATTGTTTTGAAATGTAAAGCATTATTTTCTCTGAAAAATTAAAATGAATATTTCAAAGTGTTGTCTGCTGTAGTTGTGATTAGTTTTTTAATGGTTATATATGTAATATTTTATTACAGATACACCACACTTTCATATAGGGCTCCTGAAATGATAGATCTTTATACTGGAAAAATAATTACTACAAAAGCTGATATATGGGTAAGATATTTTAATACTACATCTTTTTACTAACCCAGGTGCTGCTTAACCGGGATATGCCCTGCGTTTTTCAAACAGTGTAGATCCAGATCAGCTGGCTTCTGAAGAAGCCAGCTTATCTGGATCTGCACTGTTTGACATTAAGTATGTGAATTTGTATCCTAGTTTAATCAGCATGGCAGCGGCTAATCACATCAGTATTTGAGATACAGGGTAGGGAAAAAGCAACACTGTTCCAAGTGAAAACGGCAAAAAAACGAAGCCAGCTTTATATTTCAGGAGGATGAGCCGAGTCTTTGCTGTTCATTTTGTAAACTCCAGGTCTAAATATTGTGTGAGTGACATAGACTGGACTGGGTTTTCTTAGTTGCCATATTAATCCTTAATATATTTGGACACTTAATCCTTATCATGCTGAATAAATTAAAATACCATGCCCACTTCTAATTTTCAACCAATCGGATTATTTGATCCAGATTGTTGATATAACTTCACATACTGAAATGACAAACATTGCGCATATTTGGGGAATATTGTTTTCTCTCCATGGTGGGTGACATTTGCCCATGACTTGTCTCACTGATTTTGAATTCATGGCTCTAGAAAGGATTCTTTTTTAAAAAAAAAAAAAAACTACTGATATATTTCTTATTTCTCCACAAAAACAGATGTTGTGATACTCATTAGAATGCCACAGCAAGTGCACTACATACATTTTCATCGAGTAATAAGAAAAATTTCAGTTGTTTTTGGTTGGAAAAAAAAGCCTTATCTTGAGCTATGATAACACTGCCATTTTGATTTGGATTTCCGACCTTCACCCCTTTTACAGACAAAGGACTTGACCAAGTTCAAAGATAAAAATGTTCATCATATAGCCAGGGACAAAAGGGTTAGCTTTCTGTCATTCCAGTCATTTTGAGATAAGAAGGTCTGTATCAAACAGTACCTGAGATAAGCTTTTTTGGGGGTTATTTACCCAATTAAAATTCCTGAAAAAACAATTCAGATTAAATTTATGGGGTAAATACCCAAATACCAGTATTTCTTGTACCCATGAACAAAAAAGGGTACCCAAAAGAAAACTCCTGGTACCCAGTTCAATGAGAAATGGGTCGTTAAAAATGGCCAAAAATACCCAGTTGTTTAAAATCTTGTCTAAGGCACTAGTCAAGTGAAAAAGTGCCTTGGAACATGCACACAATGCAGAGATTCAGAGCATCTTTTGCATGCCCAAAGTATCATCAGGGCCTTTGCTCTCCATTCATACATTCTGTAATATAGGGATCAAACATGGTTTTTCATGCATTAACATTTGCCAGGTCCCAAGGGAGGTGTTGAAAACCGAGGCTGGAGGCCGCGGTTTTCATCACCTCCCTAGGGACCTGGCGAATGTTAATGCATTGAATAAACATGTTCGATCGCTATTATTGCATAAAAACTGAAAACATTTGCTACATTTCGTGTTATTTCTTGCACTATCTTGTTTCGCCTTTTCACCAATGTCTCGCAAGAAATCTGTGGCCCCGGTACGATCATATTGAAAGTTACTTAGCCATGCATTAACAGCACGTGAATTGCCTTGTTAATACACGGCTTCTCTCTTGTTAATGCACGGCTGTTTATAACGTGCGGCAGTGCTTTTTATGCTAGCAGACAGGGAAGGTCCTGATCAAGCTACATGGAAGTGCACGCTGATCTAGGCCTACGCTGTCCGCATATGCCTGAAGACACGTTTTTGTATGGTGCTGCCCACAATATGATGTTACTCTATGATGAAACACTGAATAGTCATGAGAACAGTTTCTCAAACCGTTAACCCTTTTTCCCCTGAGTTTTCTGAAGTGGACTCTTCCATCTCTGAATTTTGACTTTCTCATTGTTGCAAAAAGGGGTTTAAGTCAAAAATCAATTACAGAATGGCAAAAGTGTAGATCCTGATGAGACAGCTTGACTCATGTGGAACTACGCTGTGTTGGTCTTCATTGATTAACTACCATAATATAGTATTAATATCACCAAATCAACCCGCATCATACGAATGACAAACTGGGCCAGTACAGAAAAATTGGGCCAGTATGTCATATTGGCCAACTTTTTCTGTATTGACCTATTTTTTTTTTCTGTATTGGCTGACTTTTTCCTGTGTTGGCTGACTTCCTCCATATTTGCCGAGTTTGTTATAGGGATCAGGGGTCAAGCTGGCTCAGAAATTTTGGGAGAAGTGACTTCTCCCTCCAGACAAAACAGGGAGAAGTTTTATAGGATGAGGGAGAAGTTTTATAGGATGAGGGAGAAGTCAAGACTCGGTTAACCTATCACCTTACTGAAAGCATGACACTTAAGGACTCTCAACTGGCTTTACCGCATTGTCTTGGAATTAACAAAAAAGGAAACAATTTTTACTGTAGATCTGTTAATTCTTCCTTCTAAACCGATTAAATGATCCACAGAAACACAGACGTGAGTAGGGCAAATGCATCATATCTGCACCCATATCTTTTTGGAAATTGATCTTCTCAGTCAAAACATCAAGATCTGATAAGCTATAAACATAATGATAAAGAGCAGTTTGTTAACTAAAATATCTGTCAACTTTTAAACTTAGTTTTTAGCATTGTTAATGCTATTTCTGACTAATTTTCAGCATGTAAATGGTTCATTTATGAAAAAACGGACACCCACGAAAACTAATGACATTGGCGAAAACGATCTTTTGGTCACTAAGTAGGCAAACAGTTTTCCTCCAAAACTTGTTTAATCACATTAGACTATTATTCTGTGGCATTTCTGATACTTCTAACAGCTTTTTTTCAAGAGAATTTTACCTTTGCATGTTTGTTCAATTTTTACTGGATTTCTCCTAACAAAAAGTTCGTTTTGCACAAGTATTAGCTTTTTCAAAAGTTGCAAAAATCAAGGGCAAAGTTTTTGTCGCCCTCAGGGTTTCCCAGGGCGACTTAGAGCCCTCAAGGGTGACTATTTCGCCCCAATCGCCCTGTAGCCTGACCCCTGGGGATGGATGGTATATGGTTTTCCATTTTACATCATTTTCAACGAATTTCAGTCATATTAAGGGGATGAAAGGCATGGTATGGATTTGGCAGTATAGCTGCTATGAAAAATTTTATTTATCATGATAACCTTTGCTAAGCAAGATGTTTTAAAAGTTAATTTATAATAAAATTGTCATTAGTCAAGAAATTTTGTATTGGCCCAGTTACAGGTCCTTGGACTGCTGTATTGACCCTCGGCTTTCGGCCTCAGGCCAGTACAGCAGACCTCGGACCTGTAACTGGGCCAATAGGAAATGTCTTGATTAATTACATTATAATATTGGTCTGCAGGGCTGTAAGGGATTAAGTGCCAGTCACTGCTGCAGGGGATGACATGTTGAAAGTTATGTGTTATTTTTTATCGCACCTGCTTGTAGCAGGGTGCGATATAGGCGTCCGATTTTCTGTCCGTCCGTCCGTCCGTCCGTCTGTCAACATTTATGTCGACGTTCGACATTTATGTCAAAGTTAGTATTCTAATCAACTACAAGACTAAACAACCATCAAACCTTGCATGAAACATCTCCCTGACCTCCTGACTTTGCAACATAGGCGTCCGCTTTTCCGTATGTCTGTCCATTCGTCCGTCCGTCTGTCAACATTTATGTCGAAGTTCGACATTTATGTCAAAGTTAGTATTTTAATCAACTACAAGACTAAACAACCATCAAACCTTGCATGAAACATCTCCCTGACCTCCAGACTTTGCGACACAGGTGCCCACTTTTCCATTCGTCTGTCTGTTCGTCTGTTCGTCTGTCCGTCTGTCCGTCTCTTAACAGTTCTGTTATGTCGAAGTTCGACATTTATGTCAAAGTTAGTATTCTAATCAACTACAAGACTAAACAACCATCAAACCTTGTATGAAATATCTCCCTGACCTCCTGACTTTGCGACATAGGTGCCCGCTTTTCCATTCGTCTGTCCGTTTGTCCGTCCGTCTGTCTGTTAACAGTTCTGTTATGTCGAAGTTCGACATTTACGTCAAAGTTAGTATTCTAATCTTCTACAATTCTACAACAACCACTATTCCTTGCATGACACATCTCCCTGACCTCCTGACTTGGCAGATATGTTGACCCAGTGACCTTGACCTATATTTTGCGCTCCATTGACTTTGACACAATTTACGTTGACATTACAGATCTTCTCAACTATAAGGCATACAACTACCAAACCTTGCATAGTGCTTCTTCTAGATGTACAGACTTGGCAGGTACCTTGACCCGGTGACCTTGACCTATATTTTGCGCTCCAGTGACTTTGACATATTTTGCGTCGACGTTCGATATCTCCTCAACTATAAGGCCTACAACCATCAAACCTTGCAAAGTGCTTCTCCTCAATGTACTGACTTAGTAGATACCTTGACCTGGTGACCTTGACCTATATTTTGGCTGCAGTGACTTTGACATAATTTACATCAATGTTCCAGATCTCCTCAAGTGTAAGACCTCTAGCCACCAAACCTTGCATAGTGCTTCTCCTGTATGTACTGACTTGGCAGGTATCTTGACCCGGTGACCTTGACCTATATTTTGAGCTCCAGTGCCTTTTACACATTTTACGTCAACGTTCAATATCTCCTCAACTATAAGGCCTACAACCATCAAACCTTGCATAGTGCTTCTCCTCAATGTACGGACTCTGCAGGTACCTTGACTGGGTGACCTTGACCTATATTTCACGCTCCATTGACTTTTACACCTTTTAGGTCACCCTTCCATATGTCCTCAACTGTAAGGCCTTCAGCCACCAAACCTTATATAGCACTTCTTCTCGATGTACTGACTCGACAGGTACCTTGACCTGGTGACCTTGACCTATATTGTGCACTCCAGTGACTTTGACACATTTTATATTGATGTTCGGTATCTCCTCAAATATAAGACCTACAACCACTAAACCTTGCATAGTGCTTCACCTCATTGCCCTGGCTTGGCAGGTACCTTGACCCAGTGACCTTGACCTATATTTGACACATTTTACGTTGATGTTTGATAACTCCTCAAATATAAGGCCTACAACCACCATACCTTGCATTGTGCTTCTCCTTGATGTACTGAATTAGCAGGTACCTTGACCCGTTACCTTGACCTATATTTCATGCTCCAGTGACTTTTACACATTTTACGTCAACGTTCCATTATCATTGGGCTGTATGATACGAAAAGTCAGTGCTGAAGATATAGCCATTAGAGGCAATGGGACTGACCTGGAATATATGTGCCCCACTAGGCACTTTGTCTACATTTTTTTCAACCCAGTTTTCCAAGTAAGCACTGCTAAGAATGAAATAAACTTATTTAATAACCACATTCTGATTGAGGCTCCTGTGACTTTTGCGCCAGCAGGTGCGATGACGCCTTCCGTGGAATTCTTGTCTGAGAAAATAAGGCTTGACATTTCATGTGAATTGTCTATTAGTCAGGGCCCAGTTGTTCAAAGCATCATTAGCTTAATAAGCTCGTTAAGGGTCATTTAGTTAACTGTTTTAGCAGATTCAATATACAATATGCTGAAATTTTTTGCTGAAAAAATGTGAGTAGCTTTTGCACTGTAAAAGCTACTCACACTTTTTCAGCAAAAAATTTCAGCATATTTGCGTATCACTCCATGTAAATTTTAACGAATCGTTAACTAACAACATCGTTAGCTTTGAACAACTGGGCCCTGATGATTCACAAGAAATGTCAAGCCTTCTTTCCTCTGAAAATAATTTTAAAAAACTAGACTGTTGTCTGCTACCATTTTGCTTGATACTTTTAATAAGGGTAAGGACAAAAGATGCTACTACTATACCTGTTATACTAGGCAAAGCTCCACGTAAAAGGAGTATTCAAAATTTTTTCTTATCTCTTATCTCTCCCGGGGCTGGTCGGGTGGTGCGAAGGTGTCGTGTGCCTTATGTCACTGGCGCATCCAACTGATATTGGCTTACAATTGGGCAAGTCCTGCTATCCTTTTAGCAGGTAAGGGGGAATGTTTTTATTTCTTCTCTTTCTTCACTTTCATTCCTGTTCCTCTTTCTTCCCTGTTACTCTCTTTCATCTCTTCTACTATCTCTTCTATCTTCTGTCTCTTTTCTCTCTTTCTCTTGGAGACGACACAAAATGACCCACAAGGGTTGATGTGTCGTTAAACCCCAACACAATCAGTCAATCTTATCTCTCCCAGAAAATGTATTTTGTGCTCATTAGAAGCACCTTATCAGGGCATTTCTATTTAGTACCCACAAAATGGGGTAGGTCAGGTGTGGAGAAGTGTCGTGTACCTTACGTCACCGGGGCATCCAACTGATATTGGCTTACAGTTGGGCAAGGCCTGCTATCCTTGAAGCAGGTAAGGGTAGAGGGGGAATGTTTTATTTCTTCCTGTTTCTTCACTTTAATTTCTGTTCCCTTTCTTCCTCGTCCCTCTCTTTCATCTCCTCTACTATCTCTTCTATCTCTTTTCTCTAGTAGATGACAAAAAATGATCCACAAGAGTTGACGTGTCCAACACAATCAAAAGTACCCACAAAATACATTTTGTTTGAGAAATAAGAAAAAGAAAGTTGAAAAAAAAAAACAACACTTTATCTAAAACTAAGAACTACAGTAAATGTTCTGAAATTTTGAACACTTAACTTAATACTTTTTTTGGCCTAAATTTTGCTTTTTATGTAGTGCTTTCTTACAATACTTAGTGGAATGGCAAACAATGTAGACCCTGATCAGACTGCTCCTTCAGGAGCAGTCTGATCTGGGTCTGCATTGTTTGCATTTTGAAGAAGCAGTCTGATCTGGGTCTGCATTGTTTGCATTTGAAGGAGAGCCAGCCTCGGTGGCTCAGTTGGATGCGCGTCCGACTGGAGACCAGGAGGTCGCGGGTTCGACCCCCGCCGAGGTCGGCAACATTCTTTCGTGGAGATTGATCATGAAATATTTTCTATGGTCATTCTCTCCCTTCCGCTGATTCAAGAAGGGCAGTTGTCAGTTCCTGGTGAAAGAATGTGCACAATACTGGTTAACCGCTTGGAGGACTAAGCCTGCCCAGTAAACGTGTGGTTAGGTAAACTGACCGCGCTCGACATGACCCCATTGGGTTGACTGGGCCGTAAAACCTCAACAAACATTTTGAAGGAGCAGTCTGATCTGGGTCTGCATTGTTTGCATATGCCATTTTGTCAGACTGTTTGGTGTTCAAAATTTTAGAACAATTACTGTAATACTTGGAAGAATGTTTTGTTATGTCATTTGCAATGAAGTATTCTTTCTCTCTTCTTTTGCAGGCTTTAGGTTGTTTGTTATATAGATTGTGCTTTTTTACTCTCCCTTTTGGTGAAAGCTCTCTTGCTATACAGAGTGGCAAGTTTTCAATACCAGACGAGTCACGGTTTTCTCAAGCTCTGCATTCACTTATAGGTAGGTATATAATCTGGATCAATTTGACGCGACAATTGCTCCAACCCAAACATCATTACACAAAATCAGATATTGAAATGTTACACACATCGCTGTCCATTACAATGGTCATTTGCCACGTCATTTGCCACGTGACTGACACCGATGTGACCTGTATGAGAGGACAGTTAGCAGTTCATTCATACCACCCAGACTTTGTTGCACACACATCTGGGGATCATCTTATTTTTATTATATTAACTTAAAGCACCAAGCAAAATTTGTAGCAGACAACATTCTAAAAATAAAAATATTTTTCAGAGAAAATAAGCATTGAAATTTCATATGAATCATCTGCCAACAGAGAAAATAAGTCTTTGCAGATGATTCACAAGAAATGTTGAGACTTATTTTCTAAGAAAAATAAAAAAAAAAAAAACATATATATTTAAAAGTGTCGTCTGCTGCAGTTGTGATTTGCGCTTTAAGGGTTAATAATCAAGAATTATATGAAATTTGATCATAACTTGGATAAAATCAATATATTGTAATATATATAAGCATTTTATAAAGCCAGAATTCATTATGATCTTAAATGTAGGCACAAATCCAAAATTGATTTAAGTCGTGTTATCTCAAAAACTGTAATGGAATTGTCCACCCAAGTAAAGTCACAGTCTTCATCCAGAGCTATTTTCTATTTGTCTGTCAGTCAAGCTTTCCAGACAGAGGATTTTTAGAAAATGCACCCTCTGACCTTGGTTTTTTGTGTAAAAGTGCAGCTGTCTGACCTCATCTGACAAACTAGTTTGTCCTGACATAAAAGAAATAGTCGAGGTTTATTGAGCTAGATTGTATCATCAGTTTGGATTACCTTTAGATATCATAACTCTAGATAAGAGGGGGTATCCGGGGAAACATATATTGTGGGTACTCATTAGAAGCACCTCACAGCATATCATGATTCTAATAAGTACTCACAGTATGTTTTGAGATGTAAGAAAAACTTGTCTCTTTCAAATAATACTTCTATAGAGACGTTCCCTTTTGCTGATTCAAGAAGGGCAGTTGTTTCTGGCAAAAGAATGTGCACAAGTACTGGTTAACCGCTTAGAGGACTAAGCCTGCCCAGGAAAAGTGTGTTTTGGGAAACTGACCGGCTTGACATGACCCTAATGGGTTGACTGGGCCATAAAACTTCAACTGAATCAATCTGTAGAGACGTTTGCATATTAACCTGTACTTTCAAGCCATACAGAAATGTGGAATTGGACTTTGCTATAAAAATAGTGAGTCTAAAAATATATTTAATGATTTTGAGACAATTCTAATTGAGATTATAGAAAATATTGAGAACCAGTACATCTTGATCAGACTCTGCTGATGCAGAATCTGAGCTGGATCTTTGCTGTTAATATCTACCCATAACCCTAGAACAGAGTGGTATCAGGTAAATATTTTTTTATTCCTCGACAAAATATATATTGTGGGTACTCACAGAAGCACCTCGGTGGTGATATTTGCTTTGACTGTTTACATTTATGAAGCCCTTATTTGTTTGATGTGACTTATTTGGGCTGCCTCAAGTGTATATAATAAGTGCCTTTGAACATGTGCAAAATGTGCAGATTTGGATCAACCAGCACATGCACAAAGTATCATCCTGGCCTTTTTATCTCTCTTCATACATTCTGTAGTACCCAATGATTCTGTTAGCAGACAGAGAAGGCCCTGATCAGACTGCACTGATGCGCAGGCTGATCTGGGCCTTCGTTGTCTGCATATGCTTGAAGACCTGTTTTTACATGGCCTGACCCATTTACATTTGTGAATCTTTTTCAGCATACATGTTAGAAGTAGACCCTGAAAAAAGACCTGACATTTTCCAAGTTTCCTGTATTGCATTTAGATTAGCTAGAAAGGAATGTCCTGTGCCAAATATGAACGTAAGACAGTTTTCTACAGTTCTCTGCATCATGATCATTTGTATATAAGTTGATTCATAGGTGCCTTGTCTACTTTTACCAGTATAGATTTTGGTTTGGTCAAAACTATGCTGTATACCTTTGTACACAGGAATCCCTTTATAACACAGTTCATTGTTTTCAGCTATAATACCATTTAAAGATGACTCCAGAAATGAGCTGACACATGAAAAAAGGGCAGTTTTGAATTGTCCAATTTATGATTCTTTAATCCAGTTGTGCCTAGCTCCCATAAATGACACTGGCAAGTAGTGCAGACCCAGATCAGACGCGACAGAATGGGGTGTCTGATCAGGGTATACACTGTTCGCATAAAGTACAGGAATTTCATTAGAACATGGTAATAATGAAAACTAACCTGACACCCCTTTTACTGGAAATGGACCAGTCCAAGGAGTTAAGGTAGAAGAATCCACTTTGCATAAATGGGTTAATCACATTTGCTCAGTCCCTTACTTTACCTAGATTACTCTGTGTCTGAAGCTTCCTTAGGGACAATACTACATGTCTGTGAACAACCAAGGTTCTGGTGAGGCTGCGCTTAGGTGTCGCCTAAGTGATAAGTATTCTTTTGTCATGGGCTAGCTCAACCTTTGCATCCAAACAGAAATGTATAGATTATATAGAAAAATGACACATTCTTGTTTAGATACATGGTTGTTTGTCCCACTGGTGACCACAAGGTCGTGGGTTTGATCCCTGCCTGGTACAGCAACATTCTTTTGTGGAGACTGTTCATGAAATATTTTCTACAGTCGTTCTCTCCCTCTGATTCAAGAAGGGCAGTTGTCAGTTTCTGGTGAAAGAATGTAAACAAGTACTGCTTAGAGGACTAAACCTGCCCAGGAAAATGTGTAGTTAGGTAAACTGATTGTGCTTGACATGGCCCTAATGGGTTGACTGGGCTATAAAACTTCAACACAAATACAAACAAAGACAACTGTTGGTTTGGGTCCTAGAAATAGAGGTAGTGGTTCTTCCATGGAACCCTAACTGTAGCATTATATCATTGCATCCCTGTAAAGTTGTTATTCAAATTTGAAGAAATCAGAAAAATACAAGTATTTTAGAAAAAAGATAGAAAAGGAAACATAGATTCAGATAACAGGGGGTGTCCACATATTTTTGTTTCTCCATGTAAACATATATTGTGGGTACTCATTAGAAACACCTCCGCGAGGTGCTTCCATTAAGTACCTAAACATATTTTTTCAAAGAGAAATTTCGGTTGAAAAAAATGTGCCTTATCTTGAGCTTTAAGGAAAGTGTCTTGTTCAATGACCTGAATACATTGTATTGATATGCTGATATCATTTCCCCTGCAGGCTGTTCCTGTCCCTGATCTGAAGAAACTACCTGTGCCATTAACAGAGACTGACGTGAGAAAAACCAAACCAGCTCCCAAGTAAGTAACTCATGGGATGGAATTTACTGTACCCTAGTTTTACCGGCTGTGTTCCGACTGCTTAACTCTTCACCTAACCAAATATTATACATGTTCAGTTCAAACACCCTACAACAGCCACTGCTGGGTACAAACAAAATTGGCGATTGAAGGAGGTGGCCATTGTTGTGTAGTTAAATATACAGTGAACTGCACTTTGGGTTATTAGAAAACTGGCTGTTATAGGGAGGTGGCCATTAGTAGAGATTCCAAAGTACAGTTTACTCCCAGATAATCCTTTCATCCCTGCAAACCAATACAGATATCTTTGCAAACAGTGCAGATCCAGATGAGACAGCTTGTAACGAGCCGTCCCATCAGGATCTGCACTGTTTGGCATTCTGTTATTGATTTTTGACTGAAACCCTTATTTGCAACAATGGATGTGTCCAAATTCAGAGATGGAAGAGTCCATTTTAGAAACTCAGTGGTGAAAGGATTAATGTGTCTAAAAATCTGCAGAATGATTGTAAATGTGTAGACCTTGATCATATTTCATGTTGGGGTAAATATGGTATTACCTAAACTATTTGCATAGGCAGGCCTAGCAAAATGAATCCAGAGCAGGTGCAGGCACTCACTTTTACTGTATGTTAACCTTTAAAATGCCAAGAAAACCTGCATCTGAAAATGTCTTCTGTTTATGCCGTCTGCTGAATATTCTTGAAAACTTTTCAAACCTATTTTTCATACAGGCAAACAGTGTGGACCCTGATCGGACTGCACCTAGAGGAGCAGTCTGATCTGGGTCCACACTGCAAAAATGACTTTTTAAATCACAAGCAGATGACGAAGCAGACGACAACTGTTGTGATTGGCAGTTTAAGGGTTAACTTGGTGTTCTTGAGCAAAAAGTGTTGACTCACAGCAGTTTTGGCAGTATATGTGTGTATGTTTGTGTGTGTATGTATGTGTGTGTGTGTGTGTGTGTGTGTGTGTGTGTGTGTGTGTGTGTGTGTGTGTGTGTGTGTGTGTGTGTGTGTGTGTGTGTGTGTGTGTGTGTGTGTTAAAAAATCAGGTTTTTGGTACTTGAATAAGTCATCTTAGCCTAGTCATACAATTTATGCTTATCAGCAAAAAACAAACAAATAAGAACAAACAACAATAAGTGTCCTTAATTGTCACTTCGTATGTCTCTGAGCATTCTCTTCTTCCAACAGGTCGGCCCCAGTGAACTCTGTGGAGAGTACTTCAGTGGCTCCACGGCAGAGACCAAAGGGCCAGACTGTAGGGGCTGGAGGGACTGTGATGGCTCCACCTGTACAGACATCTATAGCACCAATAGCCAGAAAAAGACCACAGGGTAGTGCAGCTGTTTCAGGTGAGACATGCACAAGCTGTGTCAGTTGAAAACTTCTTATTCCATTTCCAAGCTATCAATTTATACCCTGAATATTACAAGGTATTCCCATAGGAGTAAAACATTTTAACCATTCCATCTGTATGACCATCTATACATCAGGGCCCAGTTGTTCAAAGCTAACGATGTCGTTAGTTAACGATTCGTTAAAATTTACATCGAGTGATGCGCAAATATGCTGATATTTTTTGCTGAAAAAATGTGAGTAGCTTTTGCAGTGCAATGCAAAAAATATCAAAATATTGTATATTGAATCCGCTAAAATAGTTAACGAAATGACCCTTAACGAGCTCGTTAAGCTAACGGCGCTTTGAACAACTGGGCCCAGAGTTTTGCATTGTTGTACACTATATGGGCCTCACCATACAAAAATGTGTCTTCAGACATATGCAGACAGTGAAGGCCCGGATCAGATTTTGCCTCCGAGCAGTCTGATCAGGATCTTTGCTGTCAGCAAACAGAATCATTGGATACTATAGAATGTTCCAGTGGAAAGCAAATGCCTGATTGAGACTTTGCACATGTGCAGGATGATTTCAGTCTGCATGTTTTGTGCTTGCTCGAAGGCACTTTTTGCTTTTTGCTCTGCTTGGCTTGTATTTCTGAAAACCTTTGCTTGAAGGGTTTGATGTGTGGTGAATATTGCTACCTGATGAAACTTCATACCCTTGTTATTTGTGGCTTTAACCAATTTTCAACTTAATGTTTAATAACAGGAGTCTGTTTCAGTGCCAGCTAATCAAATTTTCACAGTCAGGAATTTTTTTTTTTAGCTCGCCTGAACAACGTTCATGGAGAGCTATTGTACTACCTTGGCATTGTCGGTGGTGTGGGCATTGGCTTCGGCTTCCACAAATGTTAAAGTTTTTAAGACCTCATTATTTCCTAACCTTATCACTGATTTGATTCATCTTTGGTATGATGATATATATTGGTCCAAAATTTTGCACAGTACCATCCCCACCCCCCTAGGTCAGGTCAAGGTCAAGGTCACGGACTAAAAATTTTCATGTTAAAATTTCATGCCAAAGTTTTTAGGATCGCATTACTTCTAAACCAAATGAATGATTTAGTTCCTATTTGGTATCATGATAGATACTGGTCAAAAGTTTTATCAGCACCATCAGCACTCATGACCGAGACCTTGAGGTCGAGGTCACAGACTTAGAATTTATATGTTAAAGTTTTCATTAAAGTTTTTAAGACCTCATTATTTCCTAACCTTATCACCGATTAGATTCATCTTTTGTATGATGATACATATTGGTCCAAAATTTTGCGCAGTACCATCCAACCCACCTAGGTCAGGTCATGGTCAAGGTCACGGACTTACAATTTTCAAAGTTTTTAGGATCTCATTACTTCTAAACCAAATGATGGATTTAGTTCCCATTTGGTATCATGATAGATACTGGTCAAAACATTTTTATCAGCACCATCAACACTCATGACCATGACCTTGTGGTCGAGGTCACAGACATAGAATTTAAATGTTAAAGTTTTTGTTAAAGTTTTTAAAACCTCATTATTTCCTAACCTTATCACCGATTTGATTCATCTTTGGTATGATGATACATATTGGTCAAAAATTTTGCCCAGTTCCATCCTTACCCCAAGTACATGTTAAGGTCAAGGTCACAGTCATGTCAAAATTTTTCATGTTAAAATTTTATGTCAAACTTTTTATGACCTCATCAGTTCTAAACCAAATGATGGATTTGATTTACATTTGGTATCATGATATACACTGGTCCAAAGTTTTTATCAGCACCATCAGCACTCATGACCATGACCTTGAGGTCGAGATCACAGACTTGGAACTTAAAAGTTTTAGTTTAAGTTTTTAAAACCTCATTATTTCCTACTTTAGCACCGATTTGATTCATCTTTGGTTTGATAAAAATTTTGCACAGTGCAATCCCTCCCCCTCCCCCTTCCCCCCAAGGTCATGTCAAAATCAAGGTCACAGAATTTTCCAGAAACAAAGTGTGCAATATCAGGCGAGCTATCCTGTCTGGTGACAGGTCTTGTTTAAATAAACTGTTGATTTTGTTGCAAACTATGGTATTTGCACTGCAGTGTTATCACTCCTTACAGCCTATGTCATAACAGTGATGAAGACATAAATTGTATAGCCAATGAAATAGAAGGATACATTTTTTACGACATTGACATGGATAAATGCGTGACTGATCTGCGTTTTAGCCGCCATATTTAATTTGTGACTTCTCTCGCATTAAACAACATTTTCGTGTATTTAAGTGTAATTACTGAAGTTTTGCCGTAAAAAATGGATTACATCCCTACAGCTTATAACAGGAATTATGCGTGGAGAATTTATCGCTGACAACATGATAAAGGTAGGATATGCGGTGATTTCAGTTGACTGGCGATCAGCTGATCGTTCGCGGTATAGCTAAAAGGAGAAATCAAATTTTTTTGGTTTTTTTGACGAAATCAGCCTATAAAAATAAATTTTTGGGGTACATGCATAATTTCTTTTTACTATAAGACTAAATATTTATTTACACACTTGTGAAAAAAATTTATGCCACGACCGGGGATTGTACCCGGGTCGCCACGTGATAGGCAGACACTCTATCATGTCGCTATGGGCTGACTTGTACCGCAAGGCAGTACAAGAGTATCATATACTTATACTCATATACCTATTCCCGGTGACACACTAATGTACAAAATTTCATGGAAAAAAATTGTTCGATGGTGTGCACTTTGCCTCGGACCTACGTTTAAACAGGTTTTGTCTGGTCCGGGACTTTGCATACCTGATGAAAAAAAAAAAAGAGTGCATAAAATGCTTAAGCTCGTTTCATAGGTAACACCTATTTATTTCATATCATAAGAGTACATGTACTTGGTAGAATAATCTACAATAATTGGATTTGCATTTTTGGTGTAAGATATTGCTAAAATGGATGTGTTAAGTGCACTTTGTGATTTTTTGCTGTATTATGCCCTCTTCATGATTATGTCAGAAATCCAAATAAATGATAATCACAACTAACTGCATATCGGCATGTTGATGATGTAGGTTGTTGTCCTTAGTTATACAAACACATTTACCCTTGTCCTGCTGAACCCGGATATACCCTGTCTTTGAAAACAGTGCAGATCCAGATCAGTTGGCTTCTGGATCTGCACTCTTCGTCATTCAGTATGTGAATTTATATCAACAACCTGGACATTCTTTTGTGGAGATTGATCATGAAATATTTTCTACGGTCATTCTCTCCCTTCCGCTGATTCAAGAAGGGCAGTTGTCAGCTTCTGGCGAAAGAATGTGCACAATACTGGTTAACCGCTTAGAGGACTAAGTCTGCCCAGTAAACGTGTGGTCAGGTAAATAGGCCATGCTCGACATGACCCCATTGGGTTGACTGGGCCATAAAACCTCAACACAAACAAATCAACACCTGGATCAAGTAATCTGATTGGCTGAAAATTTGAAGTGGGCGTGGCATCTTAATTTATTCAGCATGACAAGGGTTAATTTTATTTTCTTTCTTCAGAGAGTCTTCCACAGAACCAAGAATCACAAGGAGTAACAGTTCAACCACAGCCCCAGCCCCAGCCTCCACCCCAGTATCAACAACAACAACAACAGCAGCAGCAATATCCCCAACAACCAATATATCAACCACAGGTCACTATGAGTGTCCAACAGTCGCAGGTATGCTAGCTTGTAAACCCAATCATAAATGATAATTGCTCTCATCATCTTTGTGCAGTTGAAATATTTCCAGTACATTTTCTCATGAGATTGGATTTATTAGAGATGACAAAAAATAAATCTGTGCTTGAGATGATTGTGTTTCTTCTTGACATCGGGAGAGGCAACTATCAAAAATGATTTTGCCACCCCTTGGGAGCAGACTCTTTTGTTATAGAGTAGACCTCCTGTCAGAAGGGAATTGGTGTGCAGGAAGGCAATAGGGAAGTCAAAAACTTGTCTCCCTTGACTTGATGACATCAGTGTAAACAAGACTCATTTAAGAGGGTGTGACGTAGATCTGAAAAAAACAACAACTTTGCACAGATGAAATGGAGTAACTGAATAAAAAGTAAGATTTTAGCATTCTCCACCTTCCATTGATTAAGCAGTTGTCAGTTACTGGTGGAACTAAGCCTGCCCAGAAATAGTGTGAGCAGGTAAACTGACCGGCTTGACATGAGCTGACGTTGTTCACTGGGCCATAAAACTCCGAATCAAATCAAACCTATAAAACCACAGCAGGAAGTGTGGTAAGGTACTAAATCAAATCAAACCTATAAAACCACAGCAGGAAGTGTGGCAATTGCTGCATTTTATACAGGGGTCATTATGAAAACGTCAGCTTTGTCCATGTTTGGAATTATCACCCTTTCATTGAATTTTAAATAGCATGTGCAGATAAACAAGAAATCCGCGGAAAGGGATGTCGCACCTGCGAAGATTAAGTCATACAAGTTCCTATTTGTATTGAAAAAAATCAGTATTCAAGAAATTGATGGGTTAGTTTGTAAGAAAAATGGACAAAGTAGAAAATTTGGAACATTGGCTTGCAAAATTTGATCTAAACCTACCCATTATTTCACAAGATATTGATATTGAGTGGATATCATTTTTGCCCATTAATCAAGGCCAGTAACTCAGCTGAAAATTGACGAAAAATGTCATGTGACAATCCCAAGCTAGGTATCGTTAACAACAATATGTATGCAAAATATGATCCTAATCCATAAATTCTTTCACAAGATATTGAGCGGAAACCAATTTTGGGCATAAATCAAGGGCCCCTAACTCTGCTGAAATGAATCTGAGATTTATGTGCAAACAATATGCACATCTTCAGACCATGACCTAATCATCTGTGAAGTTTCAAAACTATTGGCTTAAAACTGCAGGAGGAGTTGCGCTCACGAAACACACACTGACTATAAGGGTTTTAGGTAAAAACTGACTAAGTTAACAAAGCGGAAAAAGTTGAAAAAAAAAATCTGAGAATTATGAGCAAACAATATGCACATCTACACACCATGGTCAAAACATCTGTGAAGTTTCAAAATGATTGGCCAAAAACTGAAGGAGGAGTTGCGCTCACGAGACACCCACTGACTATAAGGGTTTTAGGTAAAAACTGACTAAGTTAACAAAGCGAAAAAAGTTGAAAAAAAAATCTGAGAATTATGGGCCAACAATATGCACATCTACACACCATGGCCAAAACATCTGTGAAGTTTCAAAATGATTGGCCAAAAACTGTAGGAGGAATTGCGCTCACGAGACACCCACTGACTATAAGGGTTTTAGGTAAAAACTGACTAAGTTAACAAAGCGAAAAAAGTTGAAAAAAAAATCTGAGAATTATGGGCCAACAATATGCACATCTACACACCATGGCCAAAACATCTGTGAAGTTTCAAAATGATTGGCCAAAAACTGTAGGAGGAGTTGCGCTCACGAAACACACACTGACTATAAGGGTTTTAGGTAAAAACTGACAAAGTAAACAAAGCGGAAAAAGTTGAAAAAAAAAAATTTGAGAATTATGAGCAAACAATATGCACATCTACAGGCCATGGCCAAAACATCTGTGAAGTTTCAAAATGATTGGCCAAAAACTGAGGAGGAGTTGTGCTCACAAGTCAATTGTTGACGAACGGACAAACGGACGAATGGACGGGTCATGGCACGCCTATATCGCACCTGCGTGCTAATGCAGGTGCAACAAAAAGACCAACTTTTCCTTCTGTTGGTAATATCATCCAAAATAATGATTTTATACCACCCACAAACTGTTTTGGATATACTATTTACTGGCCTCGGTGGCTTAGTTGGATGCGCCATCAGACTGGAGACCAGAAGGTTGCGGGTTTAAACCCCACCGAGGTCGGCAACATTCTTTCGTGGAGATTGATCATGAAATATTTTCTATGGTCATTCTCTCCCTTCCGCTGAATCAAGAAGGGCAGTTGTCAGTTTCTGGCGAAAGAATGTGCACAATACTGGTTAACTGCTTAGAGGACTAAGCCTGCCCAGTAAACGTGTGGTTAGGTAAACTGACCGCGCTCGACATGACCCCATTGGGTTGACTGGGCCGTAAAACCTCAAACAAACAAATATACTATTTTCATGTACGTCCTTATGTCCATCCATCAGTCTGTTTGTCTGTCCATCAGTCTATCTCCTCCTACAGTTTACATCCAATCAAGCTGAAACTTGATTTGTAGTTAGACCATGATGTGGTGCAGTGCATATTATTTCAAGGTTACAGTCCACCAAATATTAGCAGAGTTATACCCCTTTGAAGATTTCTATTAACTTTTCGTTTCTGGCTAAATCCTCCAACAGTTTACATCCAATCAAGCTGAAACTTCATATACAGTTAGACCATGATGTGGTGCAGCACATAATGGTTCGCGGTTACAGTCCACCAAATATTAGCAGAGTTATGCCCCTTTGAAAATTTCAGTAAACTTTTCATTTCCGGCTAAATCCTCCTACAGTTTACATCCTATCAAGCTGAAATTTTATTTGTAGTTAGACCATGATGTGAAGTTGCGCATATTATTTCAAGGTTACAGTCCACCAAATATTAGCAGAGTTGAGCCCCGTTGAAAATTTCTATAAATTTCTATTAATTTTTTGTTTCTGGCTAAATCCTTCTATAGTTTACATCCGATCAAGCTGAAACTTCATAAATAGTTACACAATGATGTGGAGCAGCACATATTATTTCAAGGTTACAGTGCACCAAATATTTGCAGATTTATGCCCCTTTGAAAGTTTTTGTAAACTTTTCACAGCATATTGTTTAGAGGTAATAGTGTGCAAATTTTATTTTATAATAGGTATATTTTTTGCAAATAACTGAAGTTTTGGTCATATGGGCAAGATATTGATTTTTTTTTTCTTCTTCTTTTATTAGATTTGCATTATTAAATCTTTATGAATATATATATATATTTTTTTTTAATACTCTTCTGATTTGGCTCCCTTGAAGAACAAAAAGAAAGTCAGTATTAAACAAGTTAAAAGGTTTACAAAAAAATTTCTTGCAGCATTTTTTTTTTTTTTTTTTTTTTTGGTTGTTTATTTTTGTTTTGTTATTGTTTGGTCCGATATTGAAGTATAGGAAAAACAAATCAGCCAAAGGCTCATATGAGCTTATAATATAGTCATGCTTCTGTGGTGTGTCCTCTGTCTGAAAGCACTTCTCCCTAGAAGCAGCAAACTTCTCCCTATTTTCCCAGGAGGGAGAAGTCACTTCTTCCTTAATTCCTGGGCCAGCTTGGTCGCTTAGGTTACAGTTCACCAAATATCAGCAGAGATATGCCCCAATGAAATTTTTTTAATTTTTTTTTTTTTTGTAATTCCACTTACAGTTTATATCCAGAGCACTGAATTATACAGGAGCCAGTTTTTGTGCTACATCTTTTTACTTGCCATGGGCGTATAATGCCCCGCTTGGCGGAGCTCTTGTTGCATAAAGTTTTTAAAAGGCTATATGTCCTGAACCTCTGGATGGAAGTAGGTTATACTTGCCCTTTTGTAAGATACTGGTCTGAAGTTTTATGCTTTACCATCCCGACCCACATGAATGACCTTGAAGTCAACATCAGGGACTTCGAAAACATTTATGCTTAAGTTTTTGTTTAAAGTTTTTAGAAATTAATATCTTCTAAAGTTTGAACCTAATCTTATTGATACTTTGCCTGGTATTAAATACTACTCTAAAATTTTATGCTACACTTCACCATCCCTGCCCCGCTTTAACCTGAGGTCAAGGTTGCAGACATCAAAATTTTAAGTTAGAGGCTTTGGTTAAAGTTTTCAAAAAGCTGTATTCCCTAAACCTATGGATGTAACCAGTTCATATTGGGCCTGATGTTAGATACTGGTCTGAAGTTTTATGCTGTACCATCTTAACATAGATCAGTGACCTTGAGGTCAATGTCACAGATTTTGAAATTTTTGAGGCAAGGATGATTCAGGCAAGCTAGGCTTCCTGCGACAGCTCTTATTTACCTTACACCATTTTGACATAAATGACCCTCATAGTGTCGTTAAACCTGAACTTATCATCCCTCTTTTATCTGTCACTGACTATATGTTAAACAACCTTTTTGCTCACATCTCTTGTTGTGTTGCAGGTATATTATAGCCAGCGAGCCACAGTCCCAAACCAAGTATATGCCCCCCAGTCGATGTATACGGCCCAGCAATACCAGCAGTATTATCTCCAGCAGTTACACAATCAACAGATGCAGCAGCAATTACAGGCCCAGCAATTACAACAACAACAACAACAACAACAATTACACCAACAGTATCAGCAGTACCAGCAGCAGCTACAACAACAACAACAATTACAACAACAACAAGCTGCTGTTAGACAGAGACAGTTACAAGAGGTTAGTACTGTGTTTACCCAAATATTCAGATTCTTAACTCCAAACCATACTTTTCCTAAACTTTGATTAAGTCAGATTAAGCCAGGTATCTAGCAGGCCCCATAGCCTAGTGGGTAGGAGAGTTGACTCTTAATCCATTCGATTTCTCACTGCTGTGGTTCGAGCCTCACTCGGATCACATGTGAGAAAGCCAAGTTCTTATTACGGATGATCAGGTGGTTTTTCCCTGGGTTCTCCGGTTTTCTCCCATCTTTGATGACCGATCGGCTCAATATAAGTGAAATATTCTTGAAAGGGCCGTAAAACCCAAATAAAAAAAAAAAAAAAGTCAGGTGACTTTTTAAGGAGCATTTGATGATATTTCTAGGACAATTTTCTCCAATTCTTCATTAAAACATACATTAGTCCAAACCATATTTTTCCAAAAATTTGAACATGTCAAACATAGCTCCAGATAAGCTACTTTTCAACAAAAATTATTGATATTTTCTTATTTCCCCACATCACAAAAACACACCTATATAATTCTGACCCCCCTTAAACCCCACTTCTATATAGTAAAACTGGGGTTTACAGGGATATACATTATTTTTCTTATTTCTTCTCAAACGTAGATTGCGGGTACTCATTAGAACTGCCTCGCTGAGGTGGTTCTAATTAGTACCCACAATCTATGTTTTGAGTAGAAATATGACAAATATCAGAGGTTTTATCTGAAAATTTTCAGTTTTTGGCTGTGAAATTTTCTATATATTTGAATAGGGGTGTTTTAGTAATGCCAAATAAAACATATGTTGTTGTATACATTAGAAGTGTCACTTTTAATGAGTACCCACATGTTTTCGGGGGAATAAGAAAAATATTATATGGATACCCCCTCTTATCTGGAGCTGTGGTCGAATGGGCTAAAAACATTTCTAAAGTGTAATTTCAGGTAGTAAGATATCTTAGTTTAATTAAATTTCCCACCTTTGCAAGATTTGTTTCTGCTGTCCCTACTTTGATAAAGTAAATTAACATTTAGCACATTGTCAGCCCAGTAAGCAGATGAAATATTTCGGGTATTTTTCTTAATACTTAGAATGTTGGGTAAAATTTTTAGCAGATAAATTATATATTATTCTTTATTTTTCGTAGAAAAAATATTTGAAGTTTCATAAAGAGACAGTTTGCCTGAAATGTTAAACCCTGTTTTCTGGAGCAAACAAAAATAATGTTAATTGGACGTCTACTGAATTTGCCCAAACTGTTTACAGGATTTATTGTCCCAGAAAACAGACTTAATCTTTCATTGAGATTTATTTTATGTCATCTGCTGATATTAAAATTCAATAGGTCAAAGGTTAAGTCATGTGAATATAGCTCCAGATAAGACTAAATATTTTTCATATTACTTCATGAACAAATATATAGTGGGTACTCAGAAGTGCCTCCGTGAGATGTTTCAAATGAGTACCCACAAGATATATGTTTTTTAAGAAATAAGATAAATATCATTACTTCTCGACTGAAACATGCACCTTATCTTGAGACATGTGTTTCCATTATTCTTTACTGGGTATTTATGGTATGTTTCAACTTTCTATTTGCAGTATGCATTACAACAGCAACAACATACAATGCCGCACCATCTGCAACAGCAGACGTCAGAAGATGCCTTTGATAGCCATGTACAAGAACGTCTACAGCAGCAGCAGCAACAACAGCAACAACAACAACAACAGCAGCAGATATCAAATGATATCACACGGGACCCAGGCTCGCAACGATCCGAATCAGTGCCAGTTAGTGGGCTAGACGGACAACCGGAGTTGATACAGTTTTCTGGTAGCGAAGCAGACGACCAACCAGATGCTAATTTTAATAACAAAACATTCCAAGGAGGAGAGACAATAAGTTCTAAAGCACTACCTCCACCAAAACAAAAACAGAAGTTAAAAACAAATGTAAATATTCATTGTCTTCTTTAATGCTTAGCACTCAGAGTAAAATTTTCAGCAGATGACATATTGAAATATTTTTCTTGTTTTTCTTAGAAAACAGGATTTGACATGTCATGCAAATTGTCTTCAATGGATGGAGACAATTTGCATGAAATGCCAAATCCTGTTTTCTGCGAAAAAACAAGAAGAAATATCACTAGTTGGCTGTCTGCTGAATTAGTCCACCAGGGAGTGGTAAAGGTTAAGGGGACAAGATACACTTGGTAGATTTTTGCGTACTTTTTTTCACAAGGGAGACAATTTTTGTGACTTCGTGTCCGCTTTCCTTCACACTAGTGCCCTTCCAAAAAGAGGTCTGCTCTAAAGGGATAAAAAGAATGCTTCAAGAGGAGCAAGTTCTTTAAAGTAGATCATGTTTCAGAGAGGAGGTAAAAAAGGGTTTGACAGTTGCTTTTCCTGAGTGTATTCATTCCCTTAAGTCAGTTTATGTTTTTGTCTGTATATATGAGCTGGCCTCGGTGGCTCAGTTGGATGCCTGTCCAACTGGTGAATAGCAAGTTGCAGGTTCAACCCCCGCCAGGTCGGCAACATTCTTTCATGGAGATTGATCATGAAATACTTTCTACAGTCTTTCTCTCCCTTCTGCTGATTCAAGAAGGGCAGTTGTCAGATTCTGGCGAAAGAATGTGCACAATACTGGTAAACTGCTTAGAGGACCTGTAAAAGTGTGGTTAGGTAAACTGACATTCAACATGACCCCATTGGGTTGACAGGGCTGTAAAACCTCAACAAATTCAAAATCTGTATGTATGATACTTGGACAAGGGCAAATAATAAGCTGTTCTGTAGTGAGTACAGAAATTTATCCACAGCAAAATTTATTCATTCTTTTTATATTCACTCTTTTCTGAATTCTGACTTATTTGATTATAATCAAATTATAGTCAGATATGGGTGGGATGGACAGAAGTTTCACATCAGTGACAGGAGCAGAATCAGTGTGGTAGTGGGTTCTGTCAAACCCCCTTTGACTCAAAATTTCATTTTCATAGGAAATTTTAGATTAATCTGATAAATTTGGGATATCATATTTACCCTAAATATTAACACCCCTTATTTTTAACCTTATACTTCTCTTCAATGTCCAATTTTACTACCTGTGAATGTGTGTAAAATTGCTGGGGAGTGAAAGACAAACAGCATAGACCCTGATCAGATGCCGCATTCTGTGGCATCTGACCTTGGTCTGCACTGTTTGCTGAGGTCTGTCTGTCTGTCCAAGTACATAGTGTAAGTACCGTAATTCAGTCAAATCGAAACCTCTCAGAAGTCATCCTGAATCTGCCCCTGAGAGATGTTCCTTTAATACACTTCCATTTGAGGTACACCATTTGAAAATGTGCCTTTGAGACATATGCAGCAGTAAAGGCTAAAATCAGAATGAGCATTTGCACAGTGTGGTGTAGGAAGGCCTTAGCTATCCACTTACAACATCATTTAGCATGGAATGTTATATTGACTATCTCCAAAAAGCATATTCAAGAAGGGCAGTTGTCAGTTACTGGCGAAAGTATGTGCACAAAATACAGGGCCCAGTTGTTCAAAGCGTCATTAGCTTAACAAGCTCGTTAAGGGTCATTTCGTTAACTGTTTTAGCAGATTCAATATACAATATTCTGATATTTTTTGCTGAAAAAATGTGAGTAGCTTTTGCACTGCAAAAGCTACTCACATTTTTTCAGCAAAAAATTTCAGCATATTTGCGTATCACTGGATTAAAATTTTAACGAATCGTTAACTAACGACATCGTTAGTTTTGAACAACTGGGCCCTGGTTAACAACTTAGAGGACAAAGTTTGCCCAGGAAAAGTGTAAGCAGCTTACCGACCAGTTCGAATGACCTTAACAGTGTTGTCTGGGCCATTAAATTCCAGCTCAAATCAAAATCCAGGATAGGACAGGTAGGAGATGGGTCTGGACCTTGGCTTTTTGCATATGCTCCGAAGACTCATTTACACACATGGGGATCCACTTATAATGGGCGTGTAAATTTTGTCTGTTAATACAGGTTGTTATTCACAGTTAGAGAGTGTGCTTTTAAAGGCAATTTATAAATAGAGTGAAACTTCAATAGCAAGAACAGCCAGTGGACCACCAAAATAGTCGGCCTCGGTGGCACAGTTGGATGCACCGTCCGACTGGAGACCAGGAGGTCGCGGGTTCAACCCCCGCCGAGGTCGGCAACATTCTTTCGTGGAGATTGATCATGAAATATTTTCTACGGTCATTCTCTCCCTTCCGCTGGTTCAAGAAGGGCAGTTGTCAGTTTCTGGCGAAAGAATGTGCACAATACTGGTTAACCGCTTAGAGGACTAAGCCTGCCCAGTAAACGTGTGGTTAGGTAAACTGACCGCGCTCGACATGACCCCATTGGGTTGACTGGGCCGTAAAACCTCAACACAAACAAAAACCACCAAAATAGTTCTGGATATGGTTGTCCCAGTTATGGAGGGTTGAAGTTTATAGAAAAGGAAATGGTGCTAGAGGATAAAACAATTACATAGCTCCAGATAAGAGTGGGTATCAGGAAACTATTTTTCTTATATCTCCACAAAGCAGTATGTTGTTAGTACTCATTAGAAGCCCCCTGACAAGACACTTAAGGCACTTCTTACGAGTACTCACAACATATGTTTTCGTGGAGAAATAAGAAAACTATCAAATAATTTTGGTTATGAAATAATGCCTTATCTAGAGCTATGAAATAAGTTCTAGTTATCTAAGGTATTTGAGCCGTTAATGTTGTAGTTTCTGAAGTTCTACTGTACATATGAATTAGATATACTGAGACACGAGCTGCAACCTCTTCATAAAAATGTTATGGGATCCAAAGCAGAAACCCTATCAGCTAAACAACTGTATTGTAGCCAAACAAAAATGAATAGATTATACAGAAAAAAGACAGTGAATGGCCATGAATGACCATATAATCTATACAAAAATGTATAGATTATACAGAAAAAAGACAATGAATGACCATATAATCTATACAAAAATGTATAGATTATACAGAAAAGAAGGCCATGAATGGCCATGAATGACCATATAATATATACAAAAATGTATAGATAATACAGAAAAAAGACCATGAATGGCCATGAATGACCATATAATCTATACAAAAATGTATAGATAATACAGAAAAAAGACCATGAATGGCCATGAATGACCATATAATCTATACAAAAATGTATAGATTATACAGAAAAATGACCATGAATGGCCATGAATGACCATATAATCTATACAAAAATGTATAGATTATACAGAAAAATGACCATGAATGGCCATGAATGACCATATAATCTATACAAAAATGTATAGATTATACAGAAAAAAGGCCATGAATGGCCATGAATGACCATATAATCTATACAAAAATGTATAGATTATACAGAAAAAAGACCATGAATGGCCATGAATGACCATATAATCTATACAAAAATGTATAGATTATACAGAAAAAAGACCATGAATGGCCATGAATGACCATATAATCTATACAAAAATGTATAGATTATACAGAAAAATGACCATGAATGGCCATGAATGACCATATAATCTATACAAAAATGTATAGATAATACAGAAAAAAGACCATAAATGGCCATGAATGACCATATAATCTATACAAAAATGTATAGATTATACAGAAAAAAGGCCATGAATGGCCATGAATGACCATATAATCTATACAAAAATATATAGATAATACAGAAAAAAGGCCATGAATGGCCATGAATGACCATATAATCTATACAAAAATGTATAGATTATACAGAAAAATGACCATGAATGGTCATTTTTCTGTATAATCTATACATTTTTGTTTGGATACAATAAATATTGGAGTCCATTTTTAAGCTGTATTAAATCCAAAATCGTGCAATAACGACTTGTGTTCAATTGTATGTGATTTTATTTCTAGGGTGATGCACAACCATTAATAAACCTTCAGCCCCCTACTTCTCCTGGGGTTAGAGGTCACAAGCGAAATGTCAGTGATACAACCTCTTACAAGATGGGAGGTCAAGGAAGTGCTTTCAGGTAAGGGCAGAATGTGTTTTGGTCAAGGTCACAAGAGAAATGCCAATAATATGCTGCTTATAAGACCGGAGGTCTTTTAGGTAAGGGCAGGATAAGTGATGATGGTCCTAAGAGAAATGTCTGTGATACAACTTCTTACAGGGAAGAGCCTCCAGGTAAGGACAAAATGTGTGATGGTCAAAGCCTAGAGAAATGTCAGTGATAAAACATATTACAGAATGGGAGGTCAAGGAAGTGCTTTTGAGTAAGGAAAGAATGTGGGATGATCAAGTTTACAAGAAACAAATGTATTGATAAAATGCCTTGTACGATGAAAAGACAAAGCAATGTTTTTAAGCTTGGCCAGAAAATGTGATGGTCATATTTCTACAAAATCTGTACAATTTTATTCAGATACAACATTAAAGGTCCATCTTTAAACCATGTTTTATTTTTCTGAGAATTTATATGAGATACAGTCTTATACAAGATCTGTGGTCAAGGTACATCAGGTGAGACTTGGAGTTTTGATGATCAGGGTCCCGAGACATTTCAGTGATTAATGGGAAATTAGGGCTGTGCTTTCTGGTAGCAACACGTTTGATGGGGCTTTTCACAAAAGAAATGTCAGCAATAAAACTTGTGATAAGATGGTAAGTGGAGGTAATCTTTAAGATAAGGTGAGAGTGTGTGGGAATGTTTTGGCAATTCTTTCAGATATTAATGGACAAAAAGTGACAAAGGCCAGATTTACTAGAGGAAAAAACAAAAAATTTTGTAAGTTTATGCATATGAAAAAAAGCTTGGACTCTAAAATTTCTATCTTAAAATAATGAAAATACATGGATATTTTTTGCTGAAAATATGTGAGTAGCTTTTGCATTGCAAAAGCTACTCACATTTTTGCAGCAAAAAAATCAATGTATTTGAAAATACCTTAGCTATAACAGTTAACAAATTTGTTATTAATGAACTTGTTTAGCTAACAGTGCTTTGAACAACTGGGCCCTGGTTTTTCGGATGTGATCCGTAGTTCCAGATAAAATGAGTATCCAGATAAATATTCTTTTCCCGTTTTTCTGTGAGAAAATCTGTTGCAGGTAGTCATTAGAAGCCCCTAACTGAGGTGCTTCTAATGACTACCTACAACATATATTGTTGTTAGCTGGTTTTGTTCTGCTTTCCTTTCTCATGAAATAAAAATGAAATACATGTATTATCTACTCCTTTATATGAAGATATAATAGTTTGGACTATTCAGGATCTGGATTAATTGGCAAGACACAGATGTTAGCCTGACACAGCCATTGGTTGAAATAATATGATCATGCGCACGAAAAAATTTGCAAAAAGACTTGTGCGACCATTGAAGACTCTGATCAGCCTGCACATCCGTGCAGTCTGATCAGTCTTCGCTGATCGCATGTGCCTTCTACAGCCTCGAGGCTATCCAAAGAGGGATAAACGAGAATTGCTATACTGGATGGATGAACAAATTGAGCGGAGTCTTTGCTGGTCTTGTTATATGTTTTGTCGTGAGCTGGCTAATATGAAAATGATGGTATATTTCAGAGCCTATGCCCATGGTGGATCTGGAGCACTTCTTAATGCTGCTTCGGAACATAAAAGCAAGTCAGCTACTACTAGTCCCATTCACTCACCTACAAGGTAAGAGAAACCTGTAAAAATAAATTAACCCTTCCCTTGCTGAATACGACATGCCCTGTCTCAGCAAACAGTGTAGATCCAGATCAGTTGGCTTCTTCAGCACTGTTTGTCATTAAATATGTTAATTTCTATCAAAAACCTGGATCAAGTAATCTGATTGGCTGGAAATTAGAAGTGGGCATGGCATCTTAATTTATTCAGCATGACAAGGGTTAAGCCGGTCAGATCTGTTTTATTTATTTCAAAGCAAAGAGCCTCTGAGTCGCCATGTGAGAAAACCCACCTTCTGACAATGTTTCCAATGAAGACTCGAATCAGCCTGCACAACTTGTCAAACCTTATTTTCTCTGTTATAAGTGCTTTAAGGATTAATCTTAACAGACTGGTCCTAAAGGGTGAACAAGTGGATTTTACTACCTAGTGATGTGTACAATCAAAGCACTGACAGCACTGAATGTCGATTGTCTCTGATTGTAGGCTGGGAAAATGGTCCTGAACGGGGACTTAAAACTGTTTCATTTAACCCTTAACTTCTTATAATATAAACAACAGTGCAGACCCTGATCAGATGCCACATTCTGTGGCATCTGATCAGGGTCTGCACTGTTTGCCAATGTCCCAGTGCATGTTTTACAGATAACCCTCTTTACATGGCACTTTGACGTCACAGTGACAAGAACAGCATGGCTATAAGTAACTGTTACCTTGATTTTGTACAAATGCTGTTTTCATTGGTCAATGATAATCACATGGACAACAACCTTAAGGAAATTTTGGTGTAAGTATACTATGGCTGGATTGTAAACAATCAACCCAAAAATTTTTGGATGAATAGCCGACAGTGTAAAATACAAACAGAACATTTCAAATTGTCGTCTGCTATAGTTGTGATTAGCACTTTTAAGGTTTGACGCTTTTTAAATTGGTCCTGACATTTGAACAAGTGCATTTTACAATATATTGATATGTCCAGAAGTTGCTGGATGAGTGGCAGATAGTGTAGACCCTGATCAAACACTACTTTATGTGACCTCATTATCAGAATACTAAGGGTAATAAAAACAGTCGACTGCACAAGTGCACAAGTGCACATGTCATAATGTACGTTTTCTCAGGTTGAGGTTCACGAGAAGATTCCTGACCTTGAAATGACAAGCAAATTGTATAGCAGACATTCTAACATTTTTATTTTGTTTTATTTTCCAGAGAAAATGTCTTGACATTTTATGTGAATTGTCTGCTTGGCAGATGATTCACATGAAATGTCAAGACTTGTTTTCTCTGAAAAAAAATGTTGTCTGCTGCAGTTTTGATTAGTGCTTTAAGGGTTAACATATTTATTTTTCAGTCTTAGATCAGAAGGCATAACGAGAACTTTATCCATGGATGTAAACGAATGGAATCCATTTGAAGAGGAAGAAGATGTATTATTTGGAAAAGAGTTTGATAAGTTAAGAAGGGGTTCAAATAGCAGTGAGTAGTTTCATCTGTCACTTATGGTTTGTTTTTGGGGTACATTTGATTAATTTGAAAATGTTTGGGTGATATTCTAATGAATGATGCAGTGATAGAATGACAGTATTGAAGAAATCATTCACAAAAAGAAAAAAAAAAAAAAGTGTCCATTAGCATTGGTTAGAATGACAAGTAAATATTAGCTTTCAAATGTTCATGTTTTGATATCTAATTACAATTTGTTTCTTTTTTGCCTTGACTGTTAATTGGGCAGTGCCAAGCAAGAACATGTCTTCAGGCATATGCGGACAGTCCTTGACTGTTAATTGGGCAGTGCCAAGCAAGAACATGTCTTCAGGCATATGCGGACAGTGAAGGCCCAGGTCAGCCTGCATATCCATGCAGGCTCATCTGGGCCTTTGCTTTCCACTCACAGAATCCTTGGACATGAATGTATCAATGGAAAGGAAATGCCTAGACGAGACTTTGCATATGCATGATAAAACCTGAATCTGTGCATTTTGTTTTAAATAACCACTTCATGGAAGGTACTTGCTTAAAGCAGGTTAACAGGACATGTATTCTTTATTATCTACAGTATGCAATACAAAGAACTCATCAATACCTTTTTGGAAGTGGCCAGGTGGCTGAGTGGTTGGCACTCCCGACTTGGATCACGATGTCCCGGGTTTGAATCCCACTGGAGGTAGAATACAACTCATGGTTGTACAGTGCTTTATTGCATAGTCTTTCATTATCTTCCTTCCATTGTCTCGATATGACTTAAATAATGTTGAAAGGGATGTAAAACACTAAACCATCGCCATCATCATCTCCAATACCTTTTGAGCAACTGTAAAAGACAGACAAGCATGAGCAAACAATGTAGACCCAGATCAGGCATGGCAGAAAGTGGCATCTGATCAAGGTCTACACTAAGTTATCCTTACCTTTACCTAGTTCCTAAGCATTTTTCTTGTGACGACATCATCACTTTTTGTAGCACCTGGATTGGCATGGGCAACTTAGACATGGAAGTTTCCATCCATCTATTTGTCGATGTTCAACCTTAGTGAAGTGTACAAACAAGGAAGACAACTCTTACTCTTCTGGTGCTTGTTTTCACATTTTAGTACACAGGTGCGACATAAACTTCAACAAAATACTTGATACTTTTCTGTACACTGCAGGTATATCTAATGTGAAGAGTCGAGAAGATTTAGTGATGTCAGGTTCAGATTCCTCTGATCCTTTCCAGAATGCTCCTTTCAAAAAACCAGGTGAGTTTCATCAGTAACTTTCAGGCTTGCTTGTCTTTTCAGTTGGGCTTCCCTTCTTTATATGACCTTTGACACTGAAAGAGGGACTTATTCGGTGAGCTGCGTTGCCATATGTGAACACTGCCCCTATGCAGTATAATCAGAGCTTTTAATATTTACTGTAATTACTCAACTATCTGGACCCATTTGTTCAAAACTAACTATGTTGTTAGTTAACGTATCGTTAAAACTTTGATCGTTAAATATGGCATATATGCTAATATTACATGCATAACCAAGAAATACCATGATTTCTACCAGACATAAAACTGGTATTTTCCTTGTTTTCTAAGAAGAAATATTTCCCCTTAGCCGGGGAAATAAATCTCTTTAACCGGAACTACTTTTTTTTTTTTTTGTAACATATGAACAGCCTAGATTTTGACCCTGCTGTCAATATCATTTAGGATAAAAACAAAAGCTATCCTAAATATATTATTTATTACTAAGCCGACCCAAAATAGAAATGACAGCGTAAACAAACTGGCAGACTAGACTTGCCACAAAAGCCTCTTGAATGGTGTACTCTCTTGTGGCAAAATGCATGTAATATACAGTTTATTCATTTCTCATATTTTAGATATGGGATTTATAAACCTCGGGAGGTAAAAAAAATCCGATAAAGAAACTTGAGCTTTGCACTCTTTTCTGTATCGGATTTTTTTTACCTCCCTCGGTTTATAAATCCCATATTAAAAATAAGAGAAGAATAAACTCTATATATTTTTGCTGAAAAAATGTGATTTGCAAAAGCTACTCACATTTTTTTCAGCAAAAATACCTGTGAAATGGTATTGTACTTACCTAGAACAGTTAATATTTTGACCACTAACGATCTCGTTAAGCTAATGATGCTTTGAACAACTGGGCCCTGGACAACCATCTGGACACGGTCATACCATACCATACCATACATGCACTTGTCTATAAATTTGAAATGGTCCATTTTACTACCTGTCAATATGTCCAGAAACTACTGGCAAACAGTATAGACCCTGATCAGATGCTGCATTCTGCAGCATCTGATCTGGGTATACACTGTTTTTGAAAGACTGTCTGTCTGAATACTTTGGGGAAATATGGTAGACTGCTGAGATATGCTGATATGGTTGTTCTGCTGTTCACATGTGACAAAAGGCAGGCTTCCTTATGATACACTCTTGTCTTGGTGACTAGCATACAGAACAGATCAGCTTGCTGATCTGTAAGCTGATCTGTGATTTGGCCTGCATCACTTGATGGTCAAGTGGAATGGTTATAGACTCACATGTGTGCTTTAAATTGAAAAAAAGCAAAAAAAAAGCAAAGTTACTGGAACTGTTAGAAAATTATTAGATTCCTCTGTCAGTTGTCTGTATGGGTCATTTGTATCATGCTGTATTTTCTTTGCTGTGTGCTGCTTTTGATGGTGTATCATTCATTTAGCTCTGTGGGATATATTTGTATTTATTTATTTATTTTTGTTTTTGTATTTTGGTTTAGTTCATTAAGACCATAGCTCCAGATAAGAGTAGTATTCAGAAAGTAATTTTTCTTATTTCTTCAGGAAAACATATGTTGTGGGTACTCATTAGAAGCGCTTTGCTGAGGCAAGGTGCTTCTAATGAGTACCCACAACATATGTTTTTTGTGGAGAAATAAGAAAAATGTCAATACCTTTTGGTTGAAAATAAAAGAAGCATTTTATCTGGAGTTATGATTAAGACTGCAGGTATAAAAGTTATTCAGAAGAAGATATTCACAATTAAATTACCATAACAATAAAGAAGATGTCTAGGAAGAGGGACAAATCACAGAATATAGCCGACCAAAGACACCAAGAGGAAGAGTAAACAGGCTGCGACATACATCTTCACTTGATAATTCCTGCAAACCTAATTACTGTTATATATACATAGCAACATCCGAAAAATGCTGATATCTTTCTTATTTCTCCACGAAAACATATGTTGTGGGTACTCATTAGAAGTGCCTTGGTGAGGCGCTTCTAATGAGTACCCACAACATGTTTTCATGGAGAAATAAGAAAAATATTATGATACCCTCTTTTATCTGTAGCTACATGTATGTATATAGCCACTTTAGCTGATTGAACTGTTCTGCTCTAATTGACGAAAATGTACCATTGCAACAAACCCTTTGCTATTTATAGGGGCTTCTTTTCCTTTTCTGCTTCAATTTGTAATCACTTAACGCTTAGCACTGTGGATAAAATTTTCAGCAGACGACATATTATTATTTCTTGAAATATTTTTCTTATTTTAATAAAACTGTCAATAAATTGGTGTCTGCTGAATAAGCTAATGAGTGGTAAAGGTTAATAGGTAAGCGAGGAGTGCTGAGCATAAATGTTCCTTTTCTGCTGAAAGTAGTCTCTTAGCCGCCCTGTTGCAACTAATATGAATAGTTGGATCATGATAACCACGAGGACCTCAGTTAGCCTTCAGTGTGAAGTCTTGGTTGGTAAAGAATTTTAGATGTTAATCAGATCATCTGGAAACAAATACAGGTGTAGATCCAGGATTGTTTTTAAGGCTTTCTATAGATTAAATTAACCTACTTCCTCTACATATTTGGAAAGACAGGCCTGAGGAAACAGTGTAGAATCAGATCAGATGCTACAGAACCCAGCATCTAATCAGGGTCTACACTGTTTGCCACTCATCCAACAATTTTACATTCTAATGCACTTGCATATGTAACGCGACGTCTGATTGGATAATGTCAAAAATTTTCGACGGTATATTCTGCGATATACTGTCGGAAATTTGGCGTCATCACTTAACGTTGGTTCTCATTGGCTGGTATTTGGTTTTATGCAGCTCACAGCCATTGTCGCTTTGTGCAAATAACGCATTTTTTCAACAGAAAAATGAGTAAATGCATTAGAATGGGGATAACTACATTCAAATTTGTCATTTGGGGAGGTAAATCGGCGGTTTTACGGTCGCAAATTACGTTTTACGGCTCCACTGACACGTCGCCGTAAAACTAAATTTCCGACCGTAAAACCGCCGATTTTCCTCCCCAAATGACAAATTTGAATGCAGTTATCCCCTAATTCATAGGTAGTAAAATGGACATATTGAAGAGAAAAATAAGCTAAAAAGTAAGGGTGTGAATAAGTAGATGTGATACTGCAAATTCATAGCAACAGATAAGGCACTTTTTTCATCCAAAAAATGCTGATATCTTTCTTAATTCTCCAGGAAAACATATGTTGTGGGTACTCATTAGAAGTGCTTCGGCAAGGTGCTTCTAATGAGTACCCACAACATATGTTTTAGTAGAGAAATAAGAAAAATATTATGTAGATACCCCTTCTTATCTGTAGCTATGCAAATTAATCCAATTTATCATAAAGTACATATGAAAATGAAATTCTGAGTAAAAGGGGGTGTAATAGGTGGTGGGGATGGTGGTGGGGAACCCTCTGAATCTGTCCCTGAAATCAAATAACAAACTGAAACAGTATGCTTATACATTGTATTTCTACCTGATTGACTTAAGATGTTAGATGTAAAACCCATTAGTACAGTAAATGCATAAGTAAATTTTTGTTATGCCATCCAAATTGGTTTGTCCATTTGTTTGTTCATCCATGTACTTACTTCCACCCTAAATGAAGTCTACCATCTGTAAAAGTTAACAGTTAGTGTCACTTCACTTAGGGTTGACACTAGAATGTACATTTTCCAGGGCACACATTTTTGGCCAAGGGCACATGACACAAGCATAAATGTTTTCACATTGTAGTACGCAGGTGCAACATACACTTTAACAAAGTTCTTTATATTTTTATTATTTGACCTACAGCTGTCTATCAAGTACACATTGACATATTCAGTTTCGTCTAGAAGGACAAAACAAAAAACAAACTACAAATAAATGTGAAGTTGTTGGTGATTTGGCCCAAAAGCAATTTAAACTTCATTGTTATGGCTTAACCTGTTAAGTACTTTGATACTGTCAGTTTCTGAGGTTTAATTGAAAGTATGTAAGTTTTGAATTCATTCATTAATCCAGAAACTTGTAGAATGTTGTTAGAATTAAGCAGTTGGAAGTAGTTTTGTTTTAAATGTCTTTGATAAGTATTTGCTTTTAAAGAACATTAAACAGCCAGCCTCGGTGGCACAGTTGGATGCAAGTCCGACTGGTGATCATGAGTCTGACAACAGTCTTTTGTGGAGACTGATCATGAAATATTTTTCTACAGTCATTCTCTCCCTTCTGCTGATTCAAGAAGGGCAGTTGTCAGTTTCTGGCAAAAGATTGTGCACTGTACTGTTTAACCGCTTAGAGGACTAAGTCTGCCCAGAAAAAGTGTGGTTAGATAAATTGACCAGCCTGACATGGCCTTAATAGTGTTGACCAGGCTGTTAATCTCCAAACCAAACTAATGAAGGACATAAAATAATAACAAGCCAGCTTGGAACTCTGTCAAAATGATCCGACTGCCACTGGTGATCAGGAGGTCAAGGGTTCCACCCTCTGCCGGGTCGGCAACAATCTTTCATGGAGATTTGATCATGAAATATTTTCTACAGTCATTCTCTCCCTTCTGCTGATTCAAGAGGGGCAGTTGTCAGTTTCTGGCGAAAGAATGAGCACATTACTGGTTAACGGCTTAGCCTGCCCAGTAAAAGTGTGGTTAGGTAAATTGACTGTGCTTGACATGACCCCATTGCATTGACTGGGCCGTAAAACCTCAACATAAACAAAACCTCAGCTTTGATACTGCTTTTTGTAGGATGCAGCAGATGAAAGTAAAATTAACTATCATTTTCTTACTATTGTTGACCTTGATTTGTTTTCCTCATGATATCAACATCGTACCAGAATTTGGAACTTTGTAAATTATTTCAAGCATGCCTTTAATGTAGATATCTTAAACCTTACAAAGATAATCTTAAACCTTACAATGCCAATCACAACTACAGCAGACAACATTTGTTGATTTTTTTTTCATAGGAAATAAATCTTGACATTTCATGTGAATTGTCTGCAAAGCAGACAATTCACATGAAATGTCAAGATTTATTTGCTATGAAAAAAAAAAAAAAAAATAGAATGTTGTCTGCTTCAAATTTTGCTTGGGCTTCAAGAGCTGATATCCTTGACTTTAATAATGGCATGTTCCCTCTCTGTGTCTCTTGCTTTTAGTATCTCCAGTTTTCTGACGGGTTATGGAAACAAATAGATTGTTGAGTTGCAAAATGTGACACTTTTTTTTCTTATTTTTCTAGAAAACAGGATTTGACATTTCATGCAAATTGTCTACAAAGGAGACATAATTGCATGAAATGTCAAAGCCTGTTTTCTGGCAAAAATAAGAAAAATATTTCAAAATGACATCTGCTGAAATTTTTACCCAGAGTGTAAAGCATTAAAGGAAATGGACACATTTTCAGCGGAGGCAACTAATAAAAATTGTTTTCTGAAACTGTCTTATCAAAAAGGAAAGAATTTGCTCATATTGGGAGCTGATTCTTTCCTTTTAGTGTAGATACCTTTTCAGAAGGAATTTAGTGTGCAGGGAAACAAACAGGAAGTCACAAAAGTTCTTTCCCTTGTAAAGAAATAGAAGAAACTTTACCAGTTTTATTCAAGCCCCTTAACTGTAAATGCATTCATCTTAAGTTGAAATTTAACCCTTTTCCTGCTGAACCCAGATATACCCTGCCTTTGCAAACAGTGTAGATCCGCACTGTTTGCCATTAAGTATGTGAATTTATATCAGCAATTTTGATCAAGTAATCTGATTGGATGACAATTAGAATTGGGAGTGGCATCTTAATTTATTCAACATGAGAAAGGTTAACACTGAAAATCATAGTCTGATTGCATAGGCAGTACAGTAAAACTTGCTTAGTCCAGCCGCAAATGAGACTGGAGCTTGAGACAGATATGTCATGAGAGTACCTTTAACATTTACCATTCTCTTGGCTAATTCAGCAGCTGACAAAATGATGATATTTTTCTTATTTTTCCCAGGAAACAGGATTTGACATTTCATGCAAATTATCTCTGAGACAATTTGCATGATGTCAAAACCTATTTTCTGGGAAAAGTAAGAAAATATTTTAATATGTCGTCTGCTGAAAATTTTACCCGGAGTGCTAAGTGTTAATATTTTCTTTTGAT